>ML845509.1:28572-40455 GCA_009831015.1 Picea engelmannii | reverse complement strand
GATGTTATTCGATGAGATTTAATGCTATATGGATGCACATAAATAAATGTCATTTCAGAGCCATTCAATGTAGTTTTGATGCTATTAGGTTGTTTAAAAATAATTGTCATATCAATGCTAAACAAACTATATTGCGGTCTATCCAATACTACCTATCAAATCGCAGATGTATCATGTTGTCTATTTAACAAGATTGTTTCCAATTTAGTATTCGCCAGGGGCTACTAATTCGTGTTACTGTATCTATATACAAAGGTACGCGGTCAACCACCCCATGTTATCCAAAAAGGTAAGCAGTTTCTACGTAAAGAAAATATAATTTCACCATGGCTGTAAAAATTACTGTGTAAATTATACATTGGTTGTCAAATTAATAAATATACTACTGTTGTCTATAGAATAAATGGTAAGGCTATCTATTGATCATAAGAAAATGCCATCCATAAATAGGTGTATGTCCAGCAAGGTATGGATTTCATATGACATAGGCTATTTGTTACACAAACCTGATGCTATTTATTAAATGCTATCCAACAACAATAATTATTAATGCTATTGATTGATAGAACAACGCGGTGTAATAAAAGAGAAAAACACTATGTATAATAGGGATTCAAATGCAGTCACCCAAAACAGAAAATCCCGGAGTGATTAAAGATTCAACTCACACTCATTTAAAGGGTGGATTAGTTGCCTATCAAGGTAAGTTGTCGCTATCATCTACAGGTTTAAAACACAGTCAACACGGGGCCAACGCCACCATTCACAACATGAAAATCATGGTCCATGGCAAGTAAAACACAATTAGTACAGTGTGCAAAATCGGGGTTTGTTTGGCAGGTAAAACGCAGTCTATACATCATGTAAAATCGAGGTTTGTTTGGCAAGTAAAACACAGTCTTTACAGCGTGCAAAATCGTGGTCAATTGGCTGGTAAAACGTAGTCTATGCAAAAAAAAAAATGTTGTGACTTAAGAGAGGAATTTGTTGTGCAAGCGATTCAAATCGCAATAAAAAATAATAAACCTCAACCATTACATAGGAAGAAAAGAAAACACTACCATATACATTGAAAACGCCAAGAAAATTTACAGGGTAAAATTGCCATTAAGAAGTGATAAAAACGTAGAGTGTAATCGTCAGGGAGTGCATTAAATGCAGAGCTAAATTATCCAGGAATATATTAAAAACCAAAGTCAAAATTTTGTGGATGGGTGTGTTGAAGTGCAGAGAATAATTCCCATCAAATAAAATAAAACGCATAGTTAAGTTACTAGGATGTATTACAATGCAGAGTAAAGTTACCAGGATGTATTACAACGTAGAGTAAATGAAGAAGTTGTGGTGCCAACCATGAATACAATTTGTTGAGGGTAAGATGCCAAGAAGAGTGGGTTGAATGATGGGTAAGTAAGGGTGAAAATGTAGAGATTACTAAACACATTTTTAAGACACCGAGAACATTTAGGATGCCAAGGTGATATAACAAGGAGAGACCATTGCAAAGGCGGAGATCAAAGCAGAGATAAGAAGGGGTAAATAGCTCGGAAAAAACATCCTTCACTCATCATCCATGCACAGAAATGCAGGGCATTAGAATCTATAGGTCACTGTGCACCGAAGTGACGACCATCGATTCGACTCCTGGCCGACTGCTCAGGCGTGGACTGATGATCTAGGGATGATGATGAAGATAAAGAAAAACTCTTCAATAATCAATAACACGATAGAACAACCATAGCAATCAAGGATCGATGGCCAAGGATATCAAATCGATGCAACAAGTGTAAGCTATGAGGATTTTGAGTTTTTGATTGCAAACGCTAAGTCAACAAATTTTTACACAATTAAAAGCACAGAAATGAAAGCGTAAGGTCAATAGTAATCTACCATGCAGAATAAAAGCATGTGTACCATAGCCCAAGGTGACAGCTCCGAGTCATTGTCTCGCGCGCTTCGTGTAGCTCCCGCTTGTCGACCAATGAGACTTCACCGGTACCTCCCAACCAACTCTAGGGGTACTCTTCTTCCCCCTTATCCCCCCGAGCTGCAAATGGGCCACACACACTAAACTAGAGAACAACTAGCTCCCAACTCGCCTCGCAAGGCCGAGCTACCACTCCTCACTAAGCTGGGTATCCCAACTCCCACAAGATAAGTCAATCAAGTCTAAAATTATGCAACGTAACGTTACGCATAAAGGAAGAGATCCATCATCTTCCTCCTTCCTCCTTTATATAGAGTTTCTAGGTCATTTATTTCCCAATTTCCCATTTAATTTATTGTTCAATAAATTTAATTCAGAAAAATCCTCCCCATACATGTGTCACCCATCCCCTTCGTTGCACCAAAAATTAATTTCATTAATTATTTAATTACTCCTATTTCCCTCATCCACCTAAAAGCATTCCTAGAATTGCTCCTAGGTGTCCCCATATTCCCTTACACATTTTAATGACTTACCCCCTTACTAATTTACTAGTTGAGTTCAATTTAGAAAGTTCTTAAAGGCAAGATTCCTTACCAAGTTAGTCATTCTACTTTTTTCCTTATGTTTCCCTTTCTCTTTATGTTTCCCCCTTTTTCCCTTAGTTTCCTAATTCTTTTAAATTTCCCTCTTTCCCTTTTTATCTAAAACTCAAATTAGCAAGTGTAGAATTTACCCTTTTCCCCCTTTTTCTTTCTAGTTAAAAATTTTAATTAGCATATGTAACAAACAATCAATTCCCCCCTTTTTTAAAAATTTCAATCTCTCAATATAATTTGATTTTAATAAATTAATTGAATTTCTTACCCCCTTTTTATCACACGTTTAATGATGATGATGATTATTTTTATTTATTTTCCACAAGTATCACTTAGACCTAGATTTTTTTTTCCCAGGTTGAGCGACATTTTATTAGGGAAATTGTTTTTAATATTTCTTATCACACTATTCGTTCTAAGGCCATATAGGTTTATTCCCTTATTAATTAACAATGCGACGTGCCCTTCAGGACACACTAGTTGCTCCAAGGGTGCCACTCACCTCATTTTGTTTCCCTTGCATGATGTGCCCTTCAGGACGCACTATGTGCTCCAAGGGTGCCACTCGCCTCATTTTATTTCCCTTTCACGACGTGCCCTTCAAGACGCACTACATGCTCCAAGGGTGCCACTCACCTGTTTCCATTTTTCCTGCATGGCGTGCTCTTCAGGACGCACTACGTGCTTCAAGGGTGCCACTCGCCTCTTCACTGACTTGGTAGACATCAAAAACCCCTGGAGTCAATACTCCGCCAAGTGATCCTGTGGGAGAGTAAGGGCCTCTAAGGAATAAGGCCCTTACCTTATTGCGCGCCCCTTAGAATCATTATGAGCGACTGTCTCAATCTTCCCTCACGACATCGTGGGTCTTCTCGAACTAGGTAGGCATTAACCTACAGTTCAAGCCATGACGGGAGTGCTAGTAGGTTGTGGCAGGGTTGTTGTCCACACTTCTCCCTCAACATCTCTAGTAGTCATGCGTGACCCCTCTACTCCACATGTGAGTCTGGTCGACAAGCTATCGTCAACCTGCATCATCAATGAATCATGTTAGAAATAAAATCCATAATCATAACATCTAATCAAATGCACACATGTCATATATACACAATCAAACCCTAATACTCCACTCCCTGACTCGATCCAGAGTCCAAGGGTTTCATCGATGCCTCTGCATCCTCGAGGTCCAAAATCCTGCACACTCAGGAGAATCGAGTCAATAGCACCTGTTTATATCAATACAACAAAATAACAGGTCATCATATCATAAGGCCTCATAATCATAATCAAATGTCCAATAGTATAATAATCTGGATCACTTGCAAGAAAGTGTCCTCAAAGAATAATTTTTCTCAATGTGCGCAAGAGCAGGATGTTACATACACCCCCTCTTGGTCTAAAATTTATCCCGAAGTTTCACAGTATATAAGTGCCGAAATAATGTGTATCATAGTGTCATAAGTCTATCTATCAAACAAAAATAGAAACTGTTGGCACATATCATATGCGTCCTCCCAGGTCCCCGAGTGCGGACTGTAGTTGTCCCACTGGACCTTGACTTGATCTATTGTTCGACACCATAGTTGTCGAATGCGATGATCCAGGATGTGGATCGGCTCAGCCGTGAGTGCCCCCTCGTCCGAGAAATGCAAGGAACTCATGTAAATAACATGTGTAGGATCAATAATATAATGTCTCAAAACAAATACGTGAAAAACATTGTGCATACGCCTCAAAGAACTAGGCAAGGCTAGTTGATAGGCCATGGACCCCTTCCTCTCCACAATCTCGAAAGGTACCACAAACCTAGGAGAAAGTTTATCTCTCTTTCCAAACTTGATCGAACTCTTATGCTTTTTTACCCGCAAGAAGACTCGATCGCCAATTTCATAACTACAGCCTACACGATGCACATCGACATAACTCTTATGTTGATCATGCGCTTCTTTGATTCTTTGTCTTATTGTTTTCATTTGATCTTCCATTTCTTGGATCGCTTCTGGTCCCACCAAGACCCTATCCTCAAGGCAATCCCAACTCAAAGGCGTCTGACACGGTCGCCCATAAAGGAACTCGAAAGGCGCCATCTTAATGGTTCTTTGGTAACTATTGTTATAAGAAAATTCTACAAGTGTCAAGAATTCTTCCCAATGCTTTTGTTGGTCCATCACGTACATGCACAACATGTCTTCCAAGATTTGGTTTATTTGTTTGGTCTACCCGTCAGTCTCCTAGTGATACGCAGTACTAAAGTTAACTTGGGTTCCCAAGGCCTCTTGGAAACTAGTGCAAAATCGTCCGGTAAACACTGATCCGCGATCGGATATAATCCTCTTAGGCACGTCATGCAACCTCACAATCTCACTGATGAAAATCTAGCTATGTCGGGTACCTGATACATCATACGCACAGAAATAAAGTGAGCACTCTTCGTCAGAGTGTCGACTACGAAGAAAATCGAGTCGTGTCTCCTTGCCGTCAGTGGCAATCCAACAATGAAATTCATTGAAATGACCTCTCATTTTTATTCCAGAATAGCGTGTGGTTGTAGTAATCATGCTAGATGTATATGCTCAACCTTTACCTATTGACATTCTAGACATCCGGCCACATAGTTGGCTATGTCTGCCTTCATTCCCTTCCAAAAGAATAAGGGTTTAAGGTCTGCCCTCATCTTCATGACCCCCGGGTGAGCCATGTACACTTCTCTGTGAGCCTCGTTTAGGATCAAACTCCTCAACTCATCGTTTGGTGGTACGCAAATTCAATTTTTAAATCTCAATAGTCCATCATCGTCCAATGTAAATCCTTCAAATCTTGGTACCATCATTGTGTTTTGTTCGATAAAATCCTTGACCTCTTTGTACCAGTCATCGTTGCACTGTAAAGTTAGAATATTTTCACGTAGATTCATCTGAAGCGGCAACACCGAAAATATGTGTGGTCTCTGACTCAATGCATCTACCACTCGGTTCACTGTTCCTTTTATGTAAGTAATCTTGAAATCGTACTCGCTAAGCAATTCCGACCAATGTCGTTGTCACGCGTTTAGGTCACTTTGCGTAAAGATGTGTTATAGTCCATAATGGTCCATTTTTAGTTCAAATTTTCTTCCAAAAGGTAGTGTCTCCAAACTATCAAAGCATAAACAATAGCTAACAACTCCAAATTATGTGTTGCGTAGTTCTCCTCATGCCTTCTCAATTTCCTAGAGATGTAAGCGATCACTCGATCGTCTTACATCAAGACTCCGCCTAAGCCTTCCTTGGATGTGTCAGTGCACACCAAGAAGCCCGCATCCATGTCAGGGACCTTTAGTATTGGTGTTGTTGTCAATAACTCCTTGAGTCTCTGAAATTCCTCTGCGCATTTCTCGGTCCAAACAAATTTCTTATTCTTCTTATGTAACTCCGTAATCGAATCTACTATCTTCGAAAATCCCTCGACAAACCGTCAATAGTATCCTGCTAAACCCATGAAGCTACACTGTAGTGTCCCCAAGGCCGAGCCCCATAGTGAACCATGTTCTTAAAAGAATTGTAATTATGATTTATAGGCTGGTGAGCCGAGTTCTTATAAGCTGGAGGCTTATGTGCTGTTAGGCCAAGGAGCCTAAGTGTTGAAGGCCAGGAGCCTGTTGTTGTATATGTAATCGCGTAGAACAATTAATAAAATATAAACACTGCCATGTGCAGACCGACCACGATGAATGAGTGAAGGGGGACTAAGCATCCATAGAGTGGGCAAGGAATTAGGAGCTGGAAGGTGGGAAAGGGGCTAAGTGTTGAGCCTGGGGGCTAAGCCTAGGGGGCTTAATCCTGGGAATAATATTTTAATATTATTCCAAAAAAAAAAAAAAAACATGTGCATTTTGTGTTTTATCCTAAGTTTTGGTGAGGGAGGACATACAAGGGTGATGCGTGCTGGTGGAATGCATGCAGTTCCATGGGTGACAAGTGTCAACCATGACGCATGCGAATAAAACGGCCAGGATGAGTTGTGAGAAGGTATTTCCCCATTCTACCCGATTATCTGAACAGTACGGAGCCCGGGGGGGATAGTACTACCAACTCGACTCCTGTAGAGAACCTTGGTGTCCCTTTGATTCGAAAGCCGGTGTCTGGCTCTAAGAAAACCGGTGTGTATATTCCCTGAACGAGAAGCCTGCGTGGATTTGGGGAAAGAGTCTGTGTTTGTTCCGGAAAGTTGGTACACCCCTTCTCTGTTTTAAACTGGGGAGTCTGAATCGACCCCTACGTGGACGACTCGTCACGCATCCCTGAGAATCCAGAGTGTGAGTCTATTCCGTGTTGCCAAATTGAGAAAACGGAAGTGTCTCGTCCCTGCTAAGCCTGGTTATACTGTTGCATCAGTCTGGAGCTTCCCTGGGGTGTTCGTGTCTGGATCCCGTGGATTGTGGTGGACGTGTATTGTTTGATCCTGTGTGGCTTGTTGGCCAGTTTGTACAACACTCTCTCCCGGTGAGAGAGGTGGTTGAAGATTGGAAGAACAGGTTGTTGGACCTGTGAGCGACTCCCTCCAGGTGAGAGAGTGCGCGGAGGAAGGAGAGGACTCCTGGAAGGAACCCTGTAGTTTCCACAGAGCCCAGATACTTCTGGTCCGGCATGTTCCTGTAACCCAAGGCAAGGGAGATTAGCAGCCAAAGGACTATCCAGATGACAAAGAAGGTGTATTCTCCTGGGGTGGAACAGGCATGTGGGGAATGAGGGTCTGTGGGCAGTGAGTGTGGGAGGTTCCTTGGAGAGAATCCATTCCTTATGGTTGTGTGTTGTTTTCCCTGTAACCTCAGCTAGCCCAGTATTCCTTGTCTTGGGGTGGAGCTTAGTCCTAGCTCGGGGGTGACCCACTGCTGAGCTGATGAATAGTGTGGTCTAAGGCTAGGAGGTTCATGGAAGGCCTGCACTTGGTTGGTGGAATCTACCATTGATAAAGATAAGTATCTGATTATGCTTTAATAATGTTTTGCATGACTGTGCTACTTATGTATCATGTTTTCCGCTGTGTATATGAATTAATATGAAAAGCTAATTGCTTGTTGATTATGGCAGTAATTCATATGAATACTCTGTGTTGAATGTGTTTATTGTTTAAATGCATGTGGGTTAAATAACATCTGTATGAGTTATGTATAAAGTGGCGTTATAGTCTTCTTTTAAGAGCGATTAAACCTTAGTAGAAGAAAAGGTGCGCTACAGTTTGGTATCAGAGCCAAGGTTTCGACACTGAGCCTAGATGGGCCAGTGGAGTGGTCTTTGGACCGAGAATGCGAGGGGAAATTGGGTCTAGAAGGCCAATTTCGGACCCTGGTTTTCTCCAAAGTGTCAAGGATTTACTTGACAAGTTTTTAAGCTCAGGAGGTATAGCGGCGTTATGAAACTGTTGCTAGTGTGGTATAAGTCCACAGGGAGAGAGGACTCCACACCAGAAGTGTAGGAGCTTTAGGATCTGTTCGGGAGGGAAGGTGAACCCTCGTGACCGTTAGATCTGGAAAGTGTGCACGGGGTTTAAAGCCCTTTGGAAATTGCACAGGAGTGTGGAAATCGCGATACGCGAAATCCCGAATTAGTTAGGAACCGTCTGAGCCGTCAGATCTCGGTTGGAAAACTTGACAGCCGTTGGATCTGTCAGGAGATATCTGAGGTTTAAACCCCAGTGAATAGGGACTAAAGCCCCGAAATAGATCTAGATCGTCCGAACGACGGAGGCCACGTGTCGTGAGATTACCCATTTTGGGAAATCGAGAATCGCGGAATCGGGAATCATGATGACGAGGGCTTGGGATTTTTCGTGGTGAAAACCCCAGGATAGATCTGAACTGTCTGATGGATGGAGGTTACATGTCGAGAGATTAACTGCGTCGGGAAACCAGGGATCGAGAATTTGGGAATTCCGTGATCAAGAGTTCGGACTCTCGTGATGATAAACCGAATGAATGGACGAGAATTCTTTCGGAGAATCTCCGGGTCTGTAACGATCGTCCGATGTGAGGAAGAGATGCCGGATTTAAGTTGGGGCGTGAAATACAAAGAGGCACTACGTTTATTTGAACCGTGATCATGACCCGCGATCACACGGGAACAGAGAGAGAGAGAAAGAGCTAGCTTGCGCTAGGCCTCCATCAGTAATTCGGGGTTTCTGATTCTGCAGAAATCAACAGAAAAGTTGATTGAGGTAGCGGGTATGATTGAGGAAGAAATCGACGTTCTGGGAGATGGGAGGTGAGAAGAGGTGAACGCCTTCGAAACCCGAAATCCTGAAACAATCTACACCGTAGATCATGGGAGAAGAACTTGACCGTTGGATCAAGTAAGTTAGTAGACAGTGAATTCATGATTTCGGCAAATGGAAGTTCAAGATGTGTGGATGCACGAACTTCCGACACCCGAAACCCTGAAACGCCAAAAGGATCTACGCCGTAGATCTGAGAAAGATCTGACCGTTGGATTTTTCTAGGAATGGATGTGGACACATGGAGATGTACCACGTGCCAGTGGGTCGAGAAGAGAAGCGAGAGAGGTGGGACCCGATGACGTCGTTAAAAAGCGACGTGGGGCCTCCTGAACGTACCACATGCCATGGTGGTGAAGGGTGACAGTTGTGTTGTGGGCCCGGAGAATAAAGTAATTCGTGATTTTGGGGACTCACGAGATAAGGGCATGGGAGCTCAATATTGAAACTCGCGAAGTCACGAAGTAGCGAGAACGAGAGGAGAAAAGTCAACATCGCTTCTCGGGGTTTCGTGAAAGGGAGGCACCAGGGTTGGATGCCATAGCTCACGAAGGTGCGAGTAGTGAAGAGTGCTAGCACTTAGCCCTAGACTACGGTCATGTGTAGCAAACGCTAGTGAGGAGGGATCCATACCCGTGTCACATCTCGGGTATCAGTGGTTAGAGGAAATGAGTCGAGGGTCTTCGACTCACGAACTCGCGAGATCGCGAGTTGCAGAAAGGGTGACTATGGTTACAAATATTTAACTGTTGGATCTTCGTGGACCAAAACCCGAAGTCTCGAAATCTCCGAAAACAGATGAATCATAGCGGATTTTAAGGACGACAACTATGTTGTGGGCTCGGGGAATAAGGAAACCGAATTTTCGGAATTCGGGAATCGAAATGATAAAAGGTTGGGAGTCACTGCAAATGAACTCCCTGGTGCCGAAAACCCGAAGTCCCGGGTACCGAAAACCCGAAGGCCGAAAATCCCGAAATGCCGAAAACGAAAGTTTCGAAAACCCAAAAATTGCAGAGCCGAGCAGATCTCGGAAAAGTGTGAAATTGAAACATTTTCTTAACATCGATTGTTATGAAAGATGAGGAATTGTCAAGAAACAAAGGCCTGACAAATTCTAATCATCTACGCATTTGTATTGCAGAAGGTTGACGAGTGTCAGAACTGATTTGAATTGCCACAAAGTGCAAAGAAATGGAAGAGACACATAATTTTTCCAGTTCAGAAAACGAAGCTCAGAAGAGATAGCGTGGAACTTTTGGTATGAAGAGTGCACATATCCAACGCAAGGAGTGCTTATAGAGGGAACTTGTTTTAAGTTCGAAAGACTCCAGGAGACGAGCGTAGAGGGTGCCAGGAGGACACCAGAAAGTCTTTGGAAAACACTGAAGGGTCAAGTCCCTTTGAGACTGATTAAGTTAAAAGCTCTGAGAGAAACCGAGCAAGTTCACACACCGAGCGCAAGTGCGCGGCAAGGTGAAGTTAAAATTTCACTAACCGAAGATCGGAAGGGAAAACACCATCGAAGCCTTCAAATTATTCGAAATCCTTCAAGTTAGGGAGGAAATCAATTCTAGAAGAATTGATGCCAAGATATTTGGAAAGAAGTCATTTGTAATTTGAACGAACGGTCATAATTCTCCGTGGAGAAATTGCAAAATCGCGGGGACTGTAAGATAGCCAGAAGTTGGAAGGTGGTTAGTGGATGGAGAAACTTGCCACTCTAGGATCCAGAATAAAGTGGGTCGTTGATTGTGGTTGGTTTGAACCGTTGGATCATTTCATAAATTCAGGGATCGTGAACTTGGAGCGCAGGCCAAATTCTTGGTCACTCCAAGTCCCGAATCAAGAAAAGAGATTAACGGGGATAGAATTGGACGGTGGAGTGCTTCCAGAAAGAAGTGCCAAAAACCCGTGAGCCATTGGATCCAGCCAAATGCGAGGAAGATAACACTAAGAGTTATTCAGTACTCGAAGTCTCACGGGAGGTAATGAATCGTCGATCTCAGGGAAGATCGAACCGTTGATTCCTTTCGTCGGGAATTCGGAGAATCGAAAGTTGGGAGAACAGAGGAAGTTGTTCTCAAAAATCCTGAAACGCAAACTTACGATTCGCGAGGAAAGATCTAGACCATTGAATCACGGTGAGTGTCAGCCGTTGATCTGATACACTTGAATTTCATGAAGACGGAAGTTGAAAGAGGGAAGAGAAATGCTTTCTAATTTTGTGAACCATGAAGTCTTGATTAACGAGAAAAAGGATCCACACCATTGGATTACAAGGAGCTTTGAGTTGTTGGATCTGACTCACGTAGATTTCGGAAAACTAGAGACCGGAAGAAAAGTAGGGGAAACTGTTTTTCGAAACCCCAAAACGGGAATTGTAGATTCACGAGGAATTGACCGGGACCGTCGAACCCGGAAAACTGTGGACCTTTGATCTGAGGCAACAGGGGTTCGGGAGTTCAGACCTCAGGAGAAAGGAGGAGAGCTAATCCTCGAATTTCGCTAGAAGTCACACCGATGGAAGTTAAAGGAAGAGCTAGGACGCGCTAGACTCTTGTTTCAGATTTCGGGGATAGAGAGAGTCGAGGGTGACTCATATCGAAACACCCAATATGCGAAATCCTGAAACGCCTTTTGGATAGGCATGTGGTCATAGCCAGTGGCTATGTAGGAGAAACTTGTAGGAATCCTGGAAGAATTGAATGCTTCTGGGATCCGCAAGAAAAAGGGTCATACGGAGAAAGAAGTTGCTGCAATTTGTGGCAACAAGTATGTTATGGCTTGTTTGGCCAGCCCAAGGAAAGAATGCTTGCATGTCGCAGGTGTTGTTGGTAATTTTTCTACCTCATGAAGGAAGCAACAGAGAGATGAAGAGTTGGTTATAAGTCTGATAAAAGAAGCATGAAAGCTTCTACTGCTATCAGATATTCAGGTAGTATAATTTTAATGGCAGTCATGCAGGTATGAGTTTTATCACTCTTTTGCATAATTGTTGAAAGGAAATTATGGTAAGAATTTCCTTAGCCAGAGCTATGTTATTAAATCACATGATTATATTATTTGAATGCATACCACCGGATGTGGTAAAGGCTGTAGGCCTGT
>ML845509.1:12400-25815 GCA_009831015.1 Picea engelmannii | reverse complement strand
TGTGTTTTATCCTAAGTTTTGGCAAGGGAGGACGTACAAGGGTGATGCGTGCTGGTGGAACGCATGCAGTTCCATGGGTGACAAGTGTCAACCCTAACACATGCGAATAAAACGACCAGAATGAGCCGTGAGAAGGTATTTCCCCATTCTACCCGATTGTCTGAACAATACGGAGCCCAGGGGGGATAGTACTACCAACTCGACTCCTGTATAGAACCTTGGTGTCCCTGTGATTCGAAAGCCGGTGTCTGGCTCTGAGAAAATCGATGTGTATATTCCCTGAACGAGAAGCCTGCGTGGATTTGGGGAAAGAGTCTGTGTTTGTTCCGGAAAGTTGGTACACCCCTTCTCTATTCTAAACTGGGGAGTCTGAATCGACCCCTACGTGGACGAATCATCACGCATCCCTGAGAATCCAGAGTGTGATTCTATTCTGTGTTGCCAAATTGAGAAAACATAAGTGTCTCGTCCCTGCTAAGCCTGTTTATACTGTTGCATCAGTCTGGAGCTGCCCTGGGGTGTTCGTGTCTGGATCCCGTGGATTGTGGTGGACGTGTATTGTTTGATCCTGTGTGGTTTGTTGGCCAGTCTGTACAACACTCTCTCCAGGTGAGAGAGGTGGTTGAAGATTGGAAGAACAGGTTGTTGGACCTGTGAGCGACTCCCTCTAGGTGAGAGAGTGTGCGGAGGAAGGAGAGGACTCCTGGAAGGAACCCTATAGCTGCCACAGAGCCCAGAGACTTCTGGTCTGGCCTGTTCCTGTAACCCAAGGCAAGGGAGATTAGCAGCCGAAGGACTGTCCAGGTGAAAGAGAAGGTGTATTCTCCTGGGGTGGAACAGGCATGTGGGGAATGAGGGTCTATGGGCAGTGAGCATGGGAGGTTCCTTGGAGAGAATCCCTTCCTTGTGGTTGTGTGTTGTTTTCCCTATAACCTCAGCTAGCCCAGTATTCCTTGTCTTGGGGTGGAACTTAGTCCCAGCTCGGGGGTGACCCACTGCTGAGATGATGAGCAATGTGGTCTAAGGCTGGGAGGTTCATGGAAGGCATGCACTTGGTTGGTGGAATCTACCATTGATAAAGACAAGTATCTGATTATGCTTTAATCATGTTTTGCATGACTGTGCTGCTTATGTATCATGTTTTCCGCTGTGTATATGAATTAATATGAAAAGCTAATTGCTTGTTGATTATGGCAGCAATTCATATGAATGCTTTGTGTTGAATGTGTTTATTGTTTATATGCATGTGGGTTAAATAACATCTATATGAGTTATGTATAAAGTGGCGTTATAGTCTTCTTTTAAGAGTGATTAAACCTTAGTAGCAGAAAATGTGCGCTACATACACACTTCCAGGACATTCGTCGGTGTAGGCCATTCCATAATAGTCTCGACCTTTGTTGGATCCATGACGATACCTTCACCGGAGATGGCATGCCCTAAGTAATGAATCCTTGATTGATAAAACAAGCATTTGGAAAAATTCCCATACAATTTGTGCTCTTGCAGACAATGTAGTACCAAGCGCAAGTGCTCATCATGCTCCTTCGTCGTCCGAGAGTAAATCAAAATATCATCAATGAATACTTGGACGAACTTGTCCAAGTACTCGCGGAACACCCCGTTCATCAAACTCATAAATACCCCTGGGGCATTTGTTATTCCAAACGGTAAAACAGTAAACTCGTAATGTCCAAACCTCAACTTAATAGTGGTCTTGGGGACGTCATCCTCCTTGATCCGTAACTAGTGATACCCCGATCGCAAATCGATCTTTGAAAACATCGTCACGCCCTTCATCTAATCGAACAGATCATCAATCCTCAGCAATGGATATTGTTTCTTGATCGTGGATTGGTTCAATTGACGGTAGTCAATGAAGAGCCTCCACGACCCATCCTTCTTTCATATGAAGATAACAGGCGCACCCCACGCTAACACACTTGGATGTATCAGTCCCAAGTCCAACAACTCCTTCAGTTGCATTCTCAACTCCTGTAACTCCGAGGTTGACATATGATAAGGTGTTCTTGCTATTGGTTCAGTTCCCAGTTTTAGGTCTATAGTAAATTCCAATTCCCTCTCCGACGACATCCCAGGTAACTCCTTTGGGAAGATGTCCACAAACTCTCTCACCACAGGAAGGTGTTCTAGACCTTCCGCTACTCCCTTCTCGTTCAATGCAAGGATCGCATAAATCTTACATCCCTTACGCATGCTCTTCCATAACTGCAAGGAAGATATAAACCTCAAGGAAACTCCCTGGTTCCGACCTACAATCACGCGTCTCTATCCCTCATCATCGACCAAGCTCAACCATTTCGTCTTACAATTGAGTATCGCCTCATGCGATTCCAACCAGTCCATACCAATCACGATGTCATAAGATCCTAAGATCGTGATGTACAAGTTGGCCCTAGTGACAAACTCATCTAGGTTAAGGGTATAACCTGTAACCTTTCCTCCAACCTTCTGCTTGGCTCCCGAAGCCATCTCTACAAAGATAAACTCATCCTGCTAGACTTCCTTTACCTTAATCCTTTCTAGTGCTACACCAGAAATCAAACTCTTGGTAGCACTAGGATCTATCAAAATACTAAGGGTTTGGTTAGTGACGATACCTGACGTCTCGAGCACAGTCGACTGGTGATCGGCCTAGCGATTATTCACCGCTGCATGAATCCAATGGGCCTTGTCCAAATCTCCCACGATAGTGGGTCCAACCGATCCATATTCTCTAGTTATCTCCACTGGGAAATCGTGCTAGTAGTGTGGCTCCCCACAAGTCCAACACTCATTCTTCATTCCAGTACTCCTGGTACCCGAAGTAGAAGTTGACGACCCACCGGCCTGGAATCCGGGTCTGTTTTGTTGAACATGCCTAAACTACTGCTACTGCGGACAACGTTGCTGCTGATGTTGTGGTCCCCGATAAGGATTCTTCTACTAAGGCGTTGGTCGTCGAGGTGTAGTGAAAGTGGATCCTCTCTGGAAGCCACGATATACTGGCGTCTGTCTAGCTGGTGTCTGATGTTTTTGTGCACTAGATAACACCTTCCCTATGGGTCTCACTGGATTTCCACTTTGACCCCCGCTGATAAGCTCCTCCTCTGCTATGAGGGCCTTTTGGATGACATCATGCATTGTTTGAGGCATCAGAATCCTAACCTTTGCATGTATGTTGACATTAAGGTTGAACAAGAACCTGTTGACCTTAAGTTTATCAGTGTTAAGATGCGGAGCATACCGAAACAACTCCATAAAATGAGTCTTGTACTCGGGCACCGTATGACCACCCTATAGTAAGGCATTGAACTCATTGAGATGACGCTCGATGAATTCCTCTGATAGGTACCTCTCTCGAAACCGTTCCTCGAACAATTCCCATGACATGCCTTCGACGACCATGTTCAATTGTGGCAGGAGCGTCTTCCACTATAGAATAGCGCTCTGCTTCAGTTGAAAGACCACCATGCAGACCTTCATGTTGGAGGTATAGTTGCGAAGTGCAAAGCACATCGCCATATTCTCCAACCATGCCTCAACGACTGCTCCATCCGGGGCACCAAAGAACTTGGGAAATTTGACCTTCTCAAGTTCGCGGTGAATGCTACCAGTACCAATCGGAGCACGCGATGGACCCTCAAGGGGTGTCGACGCCCTGACCTCATCTCTGTCCAAATGGCTGATCAGTGCCTCAGAGATCCGCTGAAAATACCTCATCAGCCCAACCACATCACCCATCGCTATTTTCTCCTACCCGACAACCTATTCGTCTCCCTGGGGGTTAGACCCCTCAGGTGTGGATGTTGCTAGAGGCGTTGTGTCTCCTCCCCTAGCACCCCATCGTCTGCCTCCACGACATCCTCTAACCATGATTACCTGCACGAATACCAGTTAACTTAATTAGCAACATTATAATCAAATATCACATCAGCGAAAGCCGTAGTGTTCCAAGTCACGGGTTGAACCAGCTTTGATACCATATGTAACGACCCCTCAGCCATTACGACTAAAAGCACAGCAAAGGGAAAGTTTTTTTTTATTTTTTTTGGTAAGAAGGCAATGATGACAACAGTTGAAGCACACAACCTAACGACGAACCAATGTGCCCAGATTAGGAAACATGCAACAACGACTCAACGCACTAAACAACGATCAATTGGGCGAACATGCGTGAATCAAAATATAGAAACGAATACCCGCCCGACACAAACATGACAACGCCTGCAAGCTAAGGATGAAATCACAATCCCAACAAAATGACCTTGACGACCAGTAACTAGAACCTCTATGGAGCGCGACCCAATGCATGTAGGTGTTACAACCCAAGCACAAACAACAAACTTACAAGATCCAACAACACCCACAACGGAAAGCACAGACTCCAACCAAGTTATCAATCGCCTCTATCCAATAGGGCGTGCCATGATCCTCTCCTCGAGAATCATGTCATCCCCAAGTGACAGGTGCGGCAATAACCTTGGTGCAACATGACCTATCTAAACCAAGCTATTCAATGCAATTTTAATGCTATCTTGTTGTTTATAATTAAACATCATGTCCAGCTATTCAATGCAAATTTGATGCTATTATGATGCTTATACATAATTTCCACCTCGATGTTATTCGATGAGATTTAATGCTATCTGGCTACTCATAAATAAATGTCATTTCAGAGCCATTCAATGCAGTTTTGATGCTATTTGGTTGTTTAAAAATAATTGTCATATCAATGCTAAACAAACTATTTTGTTGTCTATCAAATACTACCTATCAAATCGCGGACATATCATGTTGTCTATTTAACAAGATTGTTTCCAATTTAGTATTTTCCACGGGCTAGTAATTTGTGTTACTGTATCTATATACAAAGGTACACGGTCAACCACCCCATGTTGTCCAAAAAGGTAAGCAGTTGTTGCATAAAGAAAATATAATTTCAGCATGGCTGTAAAAATTACTGTGTAAATTATACATTGGCTGTCAAATTAATAAATATACTATTGTTGTCTATAGAACGGATGGTAAGGCTATCTATTGATCATAAGAAAATGCTATCCATAAATAGGTGACTGTCCAACAAGGTATGGATGTCATATGACATAGGCTATTTGTTACACAAACCTGATGCTATTTATTAAATGCTATCCAACAACAATAATTATTAATGTTATTGATTGATAGAAGAACGTGGTGTAATAAAAGAGAAAAATGTTGTGTATAATAGGGATTCAAATGCAGTCACCTAAAATAGAAAATCCCGRAGTGATTAAAGATTCAAATCRCACTCATTTAMAGTGTGGATTCATTGSCTATCAAGGTAAKTTTTCGCTATCATCTATAGGTTTAAAACGYAGTCAACACAGSGCCAACATCACYATTCATAGCATGAAAATTGTGGTYYGTGGCAAGTAAAACACAGTCAGTACATCATGCAAAATCGRGGTCCGTTTGGCAGGTAAAACACAGTCTATACAACGTGCAAAATCGGGGTCCATTTGGCAAGTAAAACACAGTCTTTACAGCGTGCAAAATCGTGTTCARTTGGCTGGTAAAATACATTCTATGCAGCAACAAAAGTGTTGTGAAATAAGAGAGGAATTCGATGTTCAAGATATTCAAATYGCAGTAAAAAATAATAAACCTCAACCATTACACAGGAAGAAAAGAAAATGCTACCATATACAGTGAAAACACCAAGAAAAGTTGCAGGGTAAAATTGTCATTAAGAAGTGATAAAAAMACAGAGTGTAATCACCAGGGAGTGCATTAAACGCAAAKCTAAATTATCTAGGAATAGAGTAAAGTTACCAGGATGTATTACAGTGCAGAGTAAATGAAGAAGTTGTGGTGCCAACCATGAATACAATTTGTTGAGGGTAAGATGCCAAGAAGAGTGGGTTGAATGTTGGGTAAGTAAGGGTGAAAACGCAGAGATTACTAAACACAGTTTTCAGACGTCRAGAACATTTAGGACAYCGAGKTGATATAACAAGAAGAGACCATTGCAAAGGYGAAGATCAAACACRGAGATAAGAAGGGGTAAACMRCTGGGAAAAAACATCCTTCACGCATCATCCACGCATAGAAAAGCAAGGCATTAGAATCTATAGGTCRTTGTGCACTGAAGTGATGACCGTCGATTCGGCTCCTAGMTGACTRCTCAGGCGTGGACTGATGATCTAGGGATGAGGATGAAGATAAATCACAACTCTTCAACAATCAATAACACAACAAARMAACCATATGAATCAAGGATCGGTGGYGAAGGATATCAAATCGATGCAGGGAGCGTAAGCTATGAGGATTTTGAGTTTTCGATTRCAAACGCTAAGTCAACCAMKTTTTACACAATTAAAAGTAYAGAAATGAAAGCGTAAGGTCAATAGTAATCTACCATGCAGAATAAAAGCATGTGTACCGTAGCCCAAGGTGACAACTTCGATTCGTTGTCCCGCGCRCTCCGTGCAGCTCCCGCTTKCCAACCAATTAGACTTCACYGGTACCTCCCAGCCAAYGCTAGGGGTACTCTTCTTCCCCTTTAGCCCCCCGAGCCRCAAAGGGGCCACGCACACTAAACCAGAGAAYAACTAGCTCCCAACTCGCCTCGCAAGGCCGAGCTACCACTCCTCACCGAGCTGGGTATCTCAACTCCCACAAGATAARTCAGTCAAGTCTAAAATTCTRCAGCGTAACGTTATGCATAAAGGAAGAGATCCATCCTCCTCCTCCTCCTCCTCCCTCCTTTATATAGATTTTTTAAGTCATTTCTTTCCCAATTTYCCATTTAATTTATTGTTCAATAAATTTAATTTAGAAAAATCGTCCCCGTACATGTGTCACCCATCCCCTTTGTTGTACCAAAAATTATTTTCATTAATTATTTAATTACTCCTATTTCCCTCACCCACCTAAAAGCATTCCTAGAATCGCTCCTAGGTGTCCCCATATTCCCTTACACATTTTAATGACTTACCCCCTTACTAATTTACTAGTTGAGTTCAATTTAGAAAGTTCTTAAAGGCAAGATTCCTTACCAAGTTAGTCATTCTGCTTTTTACCTTATGTTTCCCTTTCTCTTTATGTTTCCCCCTTTTTCCCTTAGTTTCCTAATTCTTTTAAATTTCCCTCTTTCCCTTTTYATCTAAAACTCAAATTAGCAAGTGTAGAATTTACCATTTTTCCCCCTTTTTCTTTTTAGTTAAAAATTTTAATTATYATATGTAACAAACAATCAATTCCCCCTTTTTTTWWAAATTTTGATCCCTCAATATAATTTGATCTTAATAAATTAATCRAATTTCTTACCCCCTTTTTATCACATGTTTAATGATTATTATTATTATTATTATTATTATTATTATTATTATTATTATTTTCCACAAGTATCACTTAGAACTAGATTTTATTTTCCTAGRTTGGGCGACATTTTATTAGGGAAATTGTTTTTAATCTTTCTTATCACACTTTTCGTTTTAAGGCCATCTAGGTTTATTCCCTTATTARTTAACAATGTGATGTGCCCTTCAGGACRCACTAGGTGCTCTAAGGGTGTCACTCGCCTCATTTCGTTTCCCTTGCGCGACATTCCCTTCARGACACATTACATGCTTCAAGGGTGCCACTCGCCTATTTTTGTTTTTCYTGCACRACGTACCCTTCAGGATGCACTACGTKMTCCAAGGGTGYGACTCGCCTCTTGAATGACTTTATAAACATCAAAAACCCCTGGAGTCAATACTCCACCAGGTGATCCCGTGGGAGACTAAGGGCCTCTAAGGAATAAGGCCCCTACCTTATTGTGCACCCCTTAGAATCATYGTGAGTGACTGTCGCAGTCTKCCCTCATGGCATCGYGGGTCTTCTCGAACTAGGTAGTCGTTAACCTAYAGTTCGAGCCATGGMARAGTGCTAGTAGATTGTGGAAGGGCTTCTATCCACACCTCTCCCTCAACGTCTCTRGTAGTCATGCGTGATCCCTCTACTCCACATGTGAGTCTGGTCGACAAGCTATCGTSAACCTGCATCATCAACGAATCATGTCAGAAATAAAATCCATAAKCATAACATCTTTTCAAATGCACACATGTTATATATACACAATCAAACCCCAATAGTCCACTCYTTGACTCGATCCAGAGTCCAAGGGTTTCATCAATGCCTCTGCATCCTCGAGGTCCAAAATCCTGCACACTCAAGAGAACYGAGTCAATAKCACCTGTCTATATCAATACAACAAAATAACAGATCATCATATCATAAGGCCTCATAATCATAATCAAATTCCCAATAGTATAATAATCTGGATCACYTGTAAGAAAGTGTCCTCAAAGAATAAGTTCGCTTAGTGCACGCAAGAGTGGGATGTTACACCAGGATAGATAAAACATTTAAAAATGTATTRTTTTCACCT
The DNA here is from genome assembly GCA_009831015.1 of Picea engelmannii. Classification (NCBI taxonomy): domain Eukaryota; kingdom Viridiplantae; phylum Streptophyta; class Pinopsida; order Pinales; family Pinaceae; genus Picea; species Picea engelmannii. Next base: position 17,399 of record ML845509.1, on the reverse strand, counting down.
TCCATCATGTTTGTGTCATATTGCATTGATGTGGAATCATTATTCYGTCTTAGTTGCATCTCTATAATATGTAGTGCATGGTATCCATCTTAGTTACATTGGTTGCATCAAGGTATCATCTTATCRATAATTATATAACATCCCATTACAACCAATCTAACATTGTGATATTGTATTCGATTAAAAAATTATGTGTTATGAATTKTTTGTTGTATTTGCACACAATTTTCATTTTGTCAAAGCACATCGCACTCAACATACCAAGTATATTACAACAAGGGATAATACATGCATTTCTATGAAAATATCAACTCAATCCTATTTCCAGTCATTCTCAAGTCTTGAAAAAATATAAACTTTTTAAATGCTCATTTTCAAGCAAGCAATGGTTTAAAATCAAAGTAACAAGTTCTCTTAGTGGTGAGAATTACATTAAATACATTCAACTCTTGTATTATTATTATACAAAAGAAAACATTTAGTTCCAGGTGTCAATGAAGCACTAACTATTTTACCAATTACTTTTGAAGTGATGCTTCATGATTATGTCATGTCATCTATGTGATATTTGAATGTTGTTTATTGGAGCCTTAAGAAAAAATCCAAACTTCAAGCCCCATTGTCATCTTTTCAGAAAAATATATTACTCAATTTAGCTACATGCTTTGCCATGGGTGAACACATGTATGATTGCGAGAATATATAGACAACAAAGGATTGTCTACGTGAATTGTTGAATATGAATTCAAATGGATAAGAGTATTGAAATAGAATCAAGAAACATATGTTTGGTTACTTTGAGTCAACTTTATCATCAACTACTAAAAATACTTGTAGGTAAGGTATTTTGAAAGAGTTTAACACTAACGTTGAGGGTATTAAATTTAAATCATATGAAAAGTGTATTAGTTTGTCATGTTCTACCTTATTGTGGCTAGTGAACATTATTAAATGATGTGATAGAAAATTATTTGAAACCATTCTCAAAGTATTTTGTGAGGATGCAGATATTTGTAATTCAATAATTGTTCATATAGTAAACATTTCCAAAACCATTCAAGAAAATGTTGTCACATTTGGACACACTTATGATGCCATTCTTCTAGGGAGTTCCAACTAATATTGACAATAGTGAATTTTGCATATCCTAATGTGAAGAATCATAAGATCAATATGAATAAAAACAACCACCATTCAAGTTGCTAATATGTACCTAGTGTTGATTCATGATTGGGTATTCTTAGAGCTGCAATCACATGGAAGCGACGAATAACGACATGACCTAAAACGAGCATAAATTATACAAAATTTAGATTGATAAATTTGATATAATTTTTTTTGGTAAATTTGATATAAATGAGATAAAATTTAGGTTTGGTCTTACATAAATTTAGTGTGATTCAATTCAATTGTTTATGGTTTTATTCAATTCTGAGTTCACCTTCATTTTATAAAAATAGATAATTATTGGAAACTCAATTAGAATAATAGATAGATATGGGAAACGCATTTAGCCAACCAAACTCTAACTTCTTATATTACCAAATTCTAACGAGAATGGGAAGTTAGGATGGCTATAGGTGTTTCTTGTGAATGCATTTGTCAATCTCATTGTTTAGGTCGCTTGCCACTCTCCTTAAATTTTCTTTTAATTAATAGCGAGCTACATCTAGACCTTATTCATCTTTTCCTCGAGACTTTCTTAAAATATCTATTAAATAATTTTAAATAATCTTTTATTATATTTTATGTTCATGATATCAATGTAACAATGGCTTGCACCCTTGATCATTAAATATAGGAGGCTTACGAAAGTATAATCTATTAGATTGTGTGTTAGTGTTTGAGATATGTGTCAAGTGAGAACAAGTCATACTTAAACCTAGGTAAGTATAGAGTCTAGAGTCTCTCTATGGGAGGTAAGGGATCAAGAAAGTGGAGAGAAAGGGAAGGTAGAAAAAGTGAAAACATGATATGAAAAGAAATATAAAATAATATGATATAATTAAGAAAATTGGAAATAATTAATAAGTGTAAGTATTCTAAACAGTGAATTTTACATTTTTATATCAAATTTACTTTATAAATAGTGTAGATATAATAAAGTAAATATAAACATTTGTTTAATATTTGATATTATAATATTTATGTGGTTTTTATTTTTATTTTTTTTTAATTTTCATATTTTATAATTTTAGTAATTGTCATTTTTAAGTTAATTTAGATAACAACTCTTCAAATCAACATGATATTTGTAACATGTAATTATTAGCTTAAAACTAAGACTATTCCATTCTACATAAAACTTTTCTTAAATTATCCCATAAACATCCAGTTATTCAATTATTTATTTTCTTTTTAATTGTTGGGTTATCCCAAAACATTAATTATTTCATAATTTCTTATATATGTATTAATTTTTTTTATTCACTTTGAGAATTTTTTTTTTCACTTAAAATATGAATCAAAGAAATAAGTGCTTAATTAACTTTACCTTAATATTAATATTGAGTAAAACTTTTTTTTTTCAATTTCCATTATTTAAATACAATTATATATATGATTTTGGCAAATTTTATATATACTTATACTTTTATGCTTAAATCTCACTTCATTATTTTGAGAGTTTAGTAATTTAACTAAGTATTATTTTATATTATTTAGAAGCTTATTAGTTACTTTAAAATCAAATCATTTCTATTACAATGGTATTTTGAGAGTTTAGTAATTTAACTAAGTATTATTTTATATTATTTAGAAGCTTATTAGTTACTTTAAAATCAAATCATTTCTATTACAATGGGTGGTTAAACTTTCATATAAAAACATTTTAGTATATTGGAATTGGTTATTAAATTTTGATGTAAAAGCATTTTATTAAATTTAATTTGAAAATTCATGATTTTTTTTTTCAAGTAATGTTTAAATTTATTTGTTATTATAGTGAACTTGAGAATTATAAGTTATATCATTTCCCACATTATGATATTATTATTTTTATTTTTTATTTTTGTGTGTATTATGCATATAGTTATGTATGTTATGAATATTTGTATATTAATAAAGTTGTTTCATTGTTATAGGTTGCACAAAATTAATTTGAATTAAGTAATTGTTTATCGAGATCAAATTGTCTACAAGTGAAAGATATTATTTGGTTTTGCATTTTGTAATATTATATTTAGAACAATTTATATATTTTTTTATCATTGTGTGTTTATATGAATCCATCAACAAATACACATAAACATAAATTACCATTAATAAAAATATCTAAGGGATTTTTTTCATGAAGGGGAATTCAACCCCTTCAAAATCTTTGAGGGTTAAATTTTAACCTTCCTTTGAATTGTGTTTCTTGTACTTGTGGTTTTCATGTTTACTCTATAGTAGTTATAATACATGCACACACTATTAAAATTTTATTTATTTTTTCTACATTTTAAACACACTTTGCACATACAATCAAAAAACTTTTTTATTTTTTCTACATTTTGAACACACTTTGCATATACAATTAAAAAACTTTTGATATAATATATTTATAAAAATATATCTATATCTCTTCTCAACATACATAAATATCGCAAAATCACTCATACTCAAATATATTATAGATAACAAAATCTTTCAAAAACATTTGAAACACAAATTTTATATATTGAAATTTTCTTAACTCATTTGCTATATATTTTAATATATATTAATCTAAAAATATTTGTTTTCCTTACTTTATTATTATTATTATTATTTTCTTATAATTTGTTTAAATATATATGATTATGAATGTGTTATTATATTATATTTATATTACATATTTTAAACTATATTTTTATTTTTACAATGTAATAGGACTCAAGACTCTGAAGTGGTGAAAATGTATTTTTTGAAATGTTTATTTATGTGAATGTATTATTTACAATGGTGTTTTGGTAGTTTGTATGTATATATGTAAATGAAATATTTTCATTATTTCCTTGTATGAATGTATTATATTTAAATGTTTATGTCATGTTTCTACTATTTGTATGTAATGAAGATATGTATTTGAGTATTTACTTGTATTTGTATTAATAAATGTATTTGTATTAGTGTATTTTTTGAATGTTTATGTGTATGGATATTCTTTGAAATCTTGTCTTTATTAAGTATGAATGTTTAAAAGTTTACTTATATAATGTATATAGATATATTATTTGAAGTATTTGTGAATTGTTTTCATTACCTATATATATTAGTGCAATCTTTTGTATGTATATAGGAATGTATTTTTGTAATATGGAATGTTTGTTTGTATTTTTTTTTAATGTAACACTTTAAGTGTTACATTGGTGTTTTCATTATTGGTTGTATTTTTTGGAGTGTTTACTTGTATATGTATGAATGTATCAATTTGAGTGTTTGGGAATATTATTTTTGAATGTTTATATGAATGTATGTTTTTATATGCTTAATATTGTATATTTTGATTATTAGAGTGGTGTTTATATATATATCATTTGAATGTTTGTGAGTGTTGTTTTCTATGTTTGTGTATAAATATGAATGTATTTTTTATTGTATTTGTATTTGTATGTTTATGAATAAATTATGTTTCTTGATTATGTTTATTGTTTTCATAAATTGTATGTATTTTTATTGTTTGTATATGTATGAATGTAGTATATGGAGTGTTGTTATGACCCATCATTTGTATATGTATGAATTATTTTTTAATGTTGTTTTTTTATTTGTATATATGTATGTTTTTTTATTGCATTTGCATGTGTATGGATATATTATATTTATCACTTGTATGTGTATAAGTATTTTTTAGAATGTTTATGAATATATCATTTTGAGTGTTACGGATGATATATATATACCATTGAAATGCTCAATGCTCTTGTAAATGACACATCCTCAGACTACTCATGTAAGTAGCACATTAAGAGTCCATGGACTCCCTTGTCAAAGTGTCTCATAATGCCTCCCCCTCCCACCCTCTATAGAGGGGGGG
>ML845508.1:9342-29971 GCA_009831015.1 Picea engelmannii | reverse complement strand
CCCTTATTGTCCTCCCTCCCTTTGTTATGGTAAAGTCCTTGAGACCCATTCCTACTATGAAAAAACTCATTATTATACCCATATCCTATTTATATGACAAAGATTCACTTTAAAGGAACTATGTTGTAGTTTGAGGCCTTGATCATGGCCTATTAGATCAATAATATTAACGTAGGTCCTAATACCTTCGAATTCTGACCCAACCATGGTTAAGGCTCTAGTACCCATCCCTAATGCATAAATCCTTCTAATGGCATCCACATACCACTATAATGATAATGATATCTTATATAGGGCATGTTTTGTGGTTTGTGGCTTTGTCCATGGCCCTTGTAGGTCCTCAAAAGATTCATTTAGATCCTAAGGTATTTATTCTCCTCTCATGCACATTATCAAGGCATTGAGACCTATCCCCATTATCAAAGGAATTATAGGAGAAACCATGTTCCACTTGGAGGATATGGTAATATAAATATTAAACTGGTAATATTAATATTAAAAGTGCTGCCTAAAATAATTTATTTATTTTTAAATAAATATTACTCATCGCACTTGCGACGACAATCATACACCTGCGATGGATTTTCTATATAAACAACAAAAGTGGTCATCACAAGTGCGATGCCAACTTAAATCGATGCGACAAATTTGCTATACAAACAAGTTGTCATCGCACTTACGACGACAACTTAAATTGATGTGACGTAGTTTCCACACAAACAATGAAAGTTGTCGTCACAAGTACGACAACAACTTAAATTGTTGTTGTTGGCATGTTTTCAAACAGAAGGCAGAGTATGATGGTTGGCATGTTTAATAGGCAGAGTATTCTTGTCATTGATGGCAAGATCAGATTATTCCTATGGCAAGATCAGATTATTCATGTCATTGATGGCATCGATGGAAAAATAGGAACAAAAGTAATTTTAGGAAGACCAGCAACACAACTCACACAGAGTCGATAAGTTCAGGAAGACCAGTAGCGCAACAATGATCGAATGACAAGATCAAAGTATTGGTCAAACTCCATTTCGGAGTTTTGGCTATCGAGATTTCAAATATCGGGAGATGGAAATGTCAAGGCTCTTTACAACAGGAGTCCCGAAATCGCGAAATGTGAAACGCCGATATGATTGGTCAAACTCCATTTTGGATTTTTGGCTATCAGGATTTCGGATATCGGGAGATGGAAATGTCAAGGTTATTTACAACAGGAGTCCCAAAATCGCGAAATGCGAAACGCCGAAATCTCGTCAACTGTCCATCTCAGGGGGTTATGTGAGTCGTCCGATCACTTCGGAGTTTCAGAAATCAGGAGATGGAGATGTCAAGAACTCCTACTATAGGATTCCCGAAATCACGATATGCGAAATCGCGAAGAGATCTGGACCATCGAATCATCTAGAGTGTGGACTGTTGATCCGAATCTTTTTCGGAGTTTCAGAAATCGGGAGATGGAGATGTCAAGAACTCCTACCATAGGAGTCTCAAAGTCATGAACCCCGAAATCGCAAAGAGATCTGGACCGTCGAATCATCTAGAGTGTGGACCGTTGATCTGACTCCATTTCGGAGCTTCGGATATCAAGACATGGAGCGTCAAGAAACTCTACCATAGGAATGCCAAAATGCCGAAATGCCGAAAAGCGAAACACGTTTTGGCTCAACCTGTGGTCACGGCCATTGGTCACATCAACGGAAGATGAAGGAAGGAGATAGTTCAAACAAGCTCCATTTCAGAGTTTCGGGGATCGGGACATGGAGAGTAACGAAATATTTACCACGGGGATCCCGAAATACCGAAATGCGAATTGGCGAAATAAACGCAAGATCACATGAAGTCAATCCAATGGTGTAGAGGATTTTGGGCAGGATCGGAGGTCTAATGTTGCTCCTCGCATTCTAACTAATAGAAACCATTGATGGTCTCTGCCAAAGGATTCGAAGAGACCTCTGTGTGATCGCCAAAGGAGATGAAGGGTCTCCAAGCTTCTTCCAGTGAATGAAGACGATTCTTAGAGGGACTGACAAGTGGATGAGCGTTAAAGTTTGTAACTGAAGTAGAAAGTATAATCTCGACTATGCCAGATAAGACGAAGAGTATCGACTGCCAGAGAGGCTGAGGAATATCAGCATGACATCCAGTTATGTTGAACGCATGGGAAAACTGCTGGAGAAGATAAGAAGGCATAATGATGATCAGACAGAGCACTCACTGTGAAGAGATGCAGAAGCATTTCACATATTGCATGCACAAGGTGCACAGAAGCTATAAGAACACGACACGGAGAAGTGATGAGGTTGTTGTTGCTGAGGTGAAGTAATGTAAGTGTGAAGAAGTAAGGGGGTGGTGCAGCAGCTGAAATGGACAGGAAACAAAAGGTGCATTAAATGGGAATGGCGCACAAAGCACAAAAGGAAGAAGAATAGAATGGGCAGTGGATGCATGCAGGAAGACAGTGAGGAAGACTGAGTAGAAAAATCTTGCAGAACAGTGATGAGACTGGTAAGTTGTTATTGAACACTATATCACTGTAATAGGTTTCAGTATTTCATATTTATAATCTAGGGTTCTAGGGAGGTGTTAGGGAGGACTGGTGTCCTCAGAGGTTCAAGTGGGTGCTTGAACATAGGGAGTTGTAGCTTCCTTCTAGTTGGTGCTAGAGAAACCAGGGAGTTGTAGCTTCCTTCTCGTTGGTGCTAGAGAAACCAGGGAGTTGGTGCTTCCTTCTAGTTGCTGCTAGACACACGAGGGAGTTGGTGCTTCCTTGTAGTGGGTGCTAGAGAAAACAGAGATTTGGTGCTCTCAGCAAGTTGTAACTTGCAAAAACATAGGTGGTAGCCTCACAATGAGTTGGTGCTCATATGTGCGATAATGTAAAGAATGTAAATAATACTTATCATATAAAGAAGAAGAGGTTTTTACCCTGTATGGGTTTCCTGGGGAAACATCTGTCTCTGTGTTTCTCACATATGTGATTGATGTTGAATGTGCCATTGTTTATTTCCCTGCATTATCGTGATCATCATTGAGTGTCGTGTAAAGATTTTAAAAGAAGCATAAGTGTTTAAGCACGGTAACAATTGATTCACCCCCCCTTCTCAGTTGTCCAACAATTGGTATCAGAGCCGGCCCCTTTTATCTAAAGGTAGATCCTAGAGCTTAAACATGTCAAGCCATGAAGGAAATTCAACCAATAAGGCCCCACTGTTCAATGGAACAAACTTTGCCTTCTGAAAAGTTAGAATGAGAACCTACATAATGGCTTTAGGTGCAGATGTTTGGGATGTGGTAGACATTGGTTATGTAAAGCCAGTTGTGCTAGCTAACAAGGATGACAAGCTAGAATTTAGCTTCAATGCTAAGGCTATGAATGCTATCTTGAGTGGGCTTGCAGAAGCAAAATTTGTGAAAGTTATGCACCTAGGAACTGCCAAAGAAATGTGGGACAAACTCATTAGCAGTTATGAAGGTAATGAAAAGATAAAGGATGCCAAGATTCAAACCTACATAATACAGTTGTTCAAACTGAAGATGAAGGAAGATGAAACTGTTGGAAAATATTTTCTGAGAGTAGAAGAAATGGTAAATGAAATGAAGGCACTTGGTGAAACAATTGAGGAACCTTCTTTAGTTCAGAAAATCTTGAGATCTCTCCCAGATAGGTTCAACCTGAATGTCTCTTCTATATAAGAACTTAGTGATCTAAAAACCTTGGAGTTTGATCAACTTTTAGGAACATTGACTGCATATGAAATGAGAATAGTTAAAGATAAACCCACCTCTAGAGAAGCATCATTTAAGGCAGACAAGAATGAGGATTCTGAGCCCGATGAAATTGAAGCAAAATTTGTGAAGAGATTGAAGAAGGGATCAGGAAAATACAAAGGTGAATTGCCTTTCAAACGCTTCAACTATGGTAGGATAGGTCATTTTGCAAATAAATGTTCCCACAAAGGAAAGGATCAGACTTGTGATGATGAGGAAAAATACAAACACAGAAATTTCTTTCAAGATAATAACTTTAAGAAGAAACGTCTTTGTGTAAACAATGATGATGATCCTTCAGATGATGAAGACAATGATTCATCTATTGAAGATAAACTAAATGACTTCATACTTATGGCCAAAGAGGACTATGAGAATAACAACACAGGGAGTGATGTTAATGAAGAAGAAGTTATGGTTGACATGGAAGGAGAATTGATCAGTGCACTGGAAGAGATTGACAGACTAAGAATCAAGAATAGAAAGCAAAGACAATTGTTGATACAGTTTGAGAAAGACAGTAAAGAACCTGATGAAGACCTTGTCCTACTAAAAGTAGAATTTGAAGAGGCAAAGAAAATCGAAGAGATTCTGAAACAGCAGCTATCAGAAAAGAAGGCAAGATGTGAAGCATTAAAACAAGAAGTAGTGAAAACGAGGAAAGAAATGGAGAAGTTTCAAGCCTTGTACAATCAGAATCTGTCAAGTATCAAAGCCTCAGAAGAATTAGCCACCATTCTGAATCAGCAAAGGAATCCAAAGCTGAAAACTGTCTTGGGTTATGAAGAGGGATCAAGCAGTGGCAAGCCAGGAAATGAAGAACCCATCAAGTTTTTAAAAAGTACAACCAATGACAATAACAAACCTACAGAAACAAAGGAAGACAATCAGCTGCCCAGGACGAGTAAAGAAAAAGGTGCCAGGACTGAATCTGTAGAACGAAGAAACAATGCGTTCTCTGCTGAAAGACGTCATCAACAAGGAAGAAATCGATTTGCTCAAAGAAGACAACCATTTTCTAGGTACAAAGAATTTTTCTATGGCTATTGTTTCTATTGTTCTAACTTTGGTCACAAAGCTGTAAATTGTTCCTTAAGACTTAGACATGAGCAATTAATATTTCAAAGGAATAAATACTTGCCACAACAAAGAATGATGCAGCCAAGTAACAAACCTTCACAGATTCCCAATTGCCAAATTAAGTCCAGGGACATGAAACTAAAGAGGTCAAGAAATAATCAACAGTCAATGAGTAGACAATGTTGCACCAATAAGTTTAACCTGTTGAACAATGAGATTGAATGCTACATCTGTCATAACTATGGACACAAATATATTGACTGTCGTTTAAGGGAATATGAACCAAATTCAAAATACCCTGCTGAAAATGTCAAGTTTTGGATGAAGAAGGAAAGTGACAAGTGTGGATTAGTGTTGTCCACTCAAAGAAAAATGAACCCTTGGTATATAGACAGTGGATGCTCCAAACACATGACGGGATACAAAGGCAAGTTTCTATCTCTAAATGAAAGAAAATCAGGAAACGTAACCTTTGGAAATGATGCTCTAGGGAAAATAAAGGGCAAAGGGATGGTGAGCTTAAGTAATGGAAAAGGAAAAGCCCAAGATGTTCTACTTGTAGATGGGATGAAACATAATCTGCTCAGTGTAAGTCAAATGTGTGACAGAGGATGTGAAGTGGTGTTCATGTCTAAGGACTGCAAGATACAATTTGTAACCTCGGGACAAGTGGTGGCTAAAGGCATAAGGACAGAAAATAATGTATATGTGCTGAAAGAAAATAGAGAAGAATGCCATCTAAGAAGACATGATGAAAGTTGGTTATGGCATAGGAGACTTGGACATATAAACTTTGACCACTTAATCAAACTCAAAAAACTCGAGGCAGTAAAAGATCTTCCAAGGATATCAAAGCCCCAAGATTCAATGTGTAAACCCTGCCAAGTAGGGAAGAAAAACAGGACACAGTTTAAGTCCAAGAGTTTTACTTCAACAAAAAAGCCACTCCAACTAGTTCATATGGATTTATGTGGACCATCAAGACAGGAAGGCACAGGGAAATAAAACTACTTCATGTTGATTATCGATGATTACTCCAGACTTACTTGGGTTGCCTTTCTCAAAGAAAAAGCTGAAGCATTTGAGAAGTTTAAATTATTTAAGGCTTTAACTGAGACTCGAATAGGGAAGAGGTTAAAAGAAGTAAGATCAGACCAGGGAGGAGAGTTTATCTCAATAGACTTCAAGGAATTCTGCGATGAGCATGGGATCAAGAGAAAATACACAATCCAAAGAACTCCACAACAAAATGGAGTAGTTGAGAGGCAAAACAAAACAGTGCGGAAAATGGCCAGGTCAATGATGAATGAGAAGAACATTGGTCAAACCTACTGGGTAGAAGAAATACACATAGTAGTCCATGTTCTTAACAAATCCCACCTCAGACCACAAAGTGACAAGACACCTTATGAATTGTGGTTTGGAAGACCTGTTTCAATTAAACACTTCAAAGTCTTTGGGAGTAAATGCTACATAAAGAATAATGATGAAAACCTTGGAAAATATGATGACAGGGCTGATGAAGGTATCTTCTTGGGGTATGCTACAAAAAATAAAGGATACAGATGCTATAATAAGAGGCTGCATAAAATGGTTGACTGTATTGATGTAAAAGTTGATGAAGGAATCCTAGCAAGAGAGATGTACAGAAATGAGTCTTCTACAGAAGACACAGCTGAAGTTGAAGATGAACAAGTCCAAGAATTAGAAAATGAAGACTTTGAATCAGATCAAGACTCAGACACTCATATAGACTCAAATCAGCAGTCAACTTCAAATTCCTCCTCCATAATCATTCAAAAGAATCATCCTGCAAGTCATATAATTGGAGAAAAAGAAAAAGGTGTACAAACCAAGAGAAAGCTAATCAAAACCACCGAACAATCTCATATAGCTTTCATATCCATGCTAGAACCCAAGAATTTCAATGAATCCAGCAAAGATGATCACTGGGTTAAAGCAATGAATGATGAACTTGATCAGATTGAGAAAAACAATACGTGGGAGATGGTTCATAGACCTGAAGGTAAAAATGTCATTAGCTCCAGACGGATCTTTAAGAATAAGTTGAATGAGCAAGGACAAGTTGTCAGGAACAAAGAAAGGGTAGTCTGTAAAGGATATGCTCAGATAGAAGGACTGGATTATGATGAAACATTTGCGCCCGTAGCAAGATTAGAAGCTATTAGAATGTTTCTTTCCTATGCTTGTCATAAAAGGTTTAAAGTCTATCAAATGGAGTCAAGTCAGCTTTTCTAAATGGAGATTTAAGTGAAGAAGTCTATATGGAAAAACCAGAGGGTTTCAAACTGATTGATAACCCTGACTTAGTATGCAAGCTGAAGAAAGATTTATATGGGTTAAAACAAGCCCCTCAAGCCTGGTATCACAGACTGGATACGTATCTTAAAGACAAAGGGTTCAAGAGAGGAACAGCTGACAACAATCTGTATATTAAAATAGAGGATAATAATTTGCTCATCGTATTGGTCTATGTGGATGAAATCATCTTCGGATGTAATAAGGATCCATTGGTACAATGGTTTGTTTCTGCCATGGAATCTGAGTTTGAAATGTCCATGATAGGAGAACTGTCATTTTTTCTTGGTCTGCAAATTACCCAGAGGTATGAAGGGATGTTCATTTCTCAAGAAAAATATCTAAGAGAAATGTTGAAAAGGTTTCAAATGGAAGATTCTAAACCTATGGGCAGACCTATGGTTAATGGCTACAAATTAAGCAAGGATGATGGCTCACCTAATGTTGATCAGTGTTCATATAGGTCAATGATAGGCAACCTATTGTACATCACATCATCTTGCCCAGAAATAATGCATGTTGTAGGAATGGTTGGAAGATATCAGTCTGCACCTAAACAGAGTTACTTACTAGCTATCAAAAGAATATTAAGGTATTTGAAAGAAACAATGACTTATGGTCTGTGGTATCCAAGAAATCAAAATTTTTAGTTAACTGCTTATTCAAGTGCAGATTGGGCAAACTGTGTTGATGAGAGAAAAAGCACCAATGGAGGATCATTCTTCCTAGGTGACTCATTAGTAGCATGGCTTAGTAAAAAGAAAGGTTCCATTTCTTTATCAACCACAGAGGCAGAGTATATTGTTGTTGCTACCTGTTGCACTCGGGTATTATGGATGATTCAGACACTTGCAAACTTGGAGGTAAAATATGTTGCACCGATCCCAATTCATTGTGATAACACTAGTGCCATCAGTGTGTCTAATAATCCAGTATTCCACTCCAAGACCAACCATATTCCCATAAAATACCATTTTCTGAGAGAGAAGGTCACTAATTAGGTTGTTCAGGTCCAGTACATTCCAACCACAGAACAAATTGCAGACATCTTTACTAAACCCCTAGCTAAGACACCTTTTGAATATCTCTGACAGAAGTTGGGTGTCATTTCGTCTCACACCTAAAAGAGTCCATCTTGTTAGGGGGAGTTTTGTATTGTTTGAATATCTAATGCCTCCTAAAATTACTGCAATGGCTCAGGGGGAGCATGTCTCTTCTTTGACATTGATGTCAAAGGGGGAGAAAGTGTGATGATTTCAAGATGTTACAGTGGTGTAGTTGCATCATGGGGTTGCCATAAATGCCAAAGGGGGAGATTGTTGGCATGTTTTCAGACAGATGGCAGAGTATGATGGTTGGCATGTTTAACAGGAAAAGTATTCTTTTCATTGATGGCAAGATCAGATTATTCTTTTCATTGATGGCATCGATGGAAAAACAGGAACAGAAGTAATTTCAGGAAGACCAGCAGCACAACTCACACAGAGTTGATAATTTCAGGAAGACCAGCAGCACAACTCACACAGAGTTGATAAGTTCAGGAAGACCAGCAACGCAACAATGATCGAATGACAATATCGAAGTATTGGTCAAACTCCATTTTGGAGTTTTGGCTATCGATATTTCGGATATCGGGAGATGTAAATGTCAAGGCTCTTTACAACATGAGTCCCAAAATCATGAAATGAGAAACGCCGATATGATTGGTCAAACTCCATTTTGGAGTTTTGGCTATCAGGAGATGGAATTGTCAAGGTTCTTTACAACAGGAGTCCCGAAATCATGAAATGTGAAACGCCGAAATCTCGTCAACCGTCCATATCAAGGGGTTATGTGAGTCGTCCGATCAGTTCAAAGTTTCAGAAATTGGGAGATGGATATGTCAAGAACTCCTACTATAGGAGTCCCGAAGTTGCGAACCCCAAAATCGTGATATACGAAATCGTAAAGAGATCTGGGCCGTCGAATCATATAGAGTGTGGACTATTGATCTGACTCCCTTTCAGAGTTTCAGAAATCGGGAGATGGAGATGTCAAGAACTCCTACCATAGGAGTCCTGAAGTCACAAACCCTAAAATCATGATATGCGAAATCACGAAGAGATCTGGACTGTCGAATCATCTAGAGTGTGGACCGTTGATCCGACTCCATTTCGGAGCTTTGGATATCAGGACATGGAGCGTCAAGAAACTCTACCATAGGGATGCTGAAATCCCAAAATGCCGAAAAGTGAAACACGTTTTGGCTCAACCTGTGGTCGCAGCCATTGGTCACATCGGCGGAAGATGAAGGAAGGAGCTAGTTCAGACAAGATCCATTTTGGAGTTTCGAGGATCGAGACATGGAGAGTAACAAAATATTTACCACGGGGATCCTGAAATACCGAAATGTGAATTAGCGAAATAAATGCAAGATCACATGAAGTCAATCCAACAGTGCAGGGGATTTTGGGCATGATCGGAGGGCTAATGTTTCTCCTCATAGTCTAACTGATGGAAACCATTGATGGTCTCTGCAAAAGGATTCGAAGAGACCTCTGTGTGATCACCATAGGAGCTGAAGGGTCTCCAAGCTTCTTCCAGTGAATGAAGACAATTCTTAGAGGGACTAACAAGTGGATGAGCATTAAAGTTTGTAACTGAAGCAGAAAGTATAAGATCGACTATTCCAGAGAAGACGAAGAGTCTCGACTGATAGAGAGGCTGAGGAATCTCAGCATGACATCCAGTGATGTTGAATGCATGGGAAAACTGCCAGAGAAGATGAGAAGTCGTAATGATGATCAGACAGAGCACTCACTGTGAAGAGATGCAGAAGCATTGCGCATATTGCATGCACAAGGTGCACAGAGGCTATAAGAACACGACAAAGAGAAGTGATGAGGTTGTTGTTGCTGAGGTGAAGTAATGCAAGTGTGAAGAAGTAAAGGGGTGGTGCAGCTACTGAAATGGATAGGAAACAAAAGGTGCATTGAATGGGAATGGCACACAGACCACAAAAGGCAGAAGAACAAAATGGGCAGCGGATGCATGCAGGAAGACAGTGAGGAAGACTGAGTAGCAAAATCTTGCAGAACAGTGATGACACTGGTAAGTTGTTATTGAACACTATATCACTGTAATAGGTTTCAGTGTTTCATATTTATAATCCAGGGTGGTAGGGAGGACTGGTGTCCTTAGAGTTTCAAGTGGGTGCTTGAACACAGGGAGTTGTAGCTTCCTTCTAGTTGGGGCTAGAGAAACGAGGGGGTTGTAGCTTCCTTATAGTTGGTGCTAGAGAAACTAGGGAGTTGGTGCTTCCTTCTAGTGGGTGCTAGAGAAAACAGAGAGTTGGTGCTCTCAGCAAGTTGCAGCTTTCAAAAACAGAGGTTGTAGCCTCACAATGAGTTGGTGCTCATATGTATGATAATGTAAAGCATGTAAATAATACTTATCATATAAAGAAAAAGAGGTTTTTACCCTGTATGGGTTTCCTTGGGAAATATTTGTCTCTGTGTTTCTCACATATGTGACTGATGTTGAATGTGCCATTGTTTATATCCCTACATTATTGTGATCATCATTGAGTGCCTTGTAAATATTTTAAAAGAAGCATAATTGTTTAAGCACGGTAACAACTGATTCACCCCCCCTCTCAGTTATCCAACAGTTGTGACGTAGTTTCTACACAAACAATGAAAGTTGTCGTCGCAAGTGAGATGACAACTTAAATTTATGTGACGTAGTTGCTACATAAAATGTGATGCATTTTCTATGTAGGCAACGAAATCTGTCATCGCAATTATCGTCTCAATTGCGACTAAATGTTGGTTTCTCTTAGTTTTCCCTTATTGTCGAATTGGCAACGATATTTATTTTTTTGTCGCAATTGTGAGAATTTCCCTACGGTCGTCGCTTTTGCGATAGTAATTCAAATTCGTCGCAATTGCCACGTAACATAAAACGGATTTTTAGAGACTCAAGATTCATCGCAATATCCACGACATAACGTCGCAGGAGTGTTGAAATAGCCTTCGCAAAATGAGCCAAATTTGCTAGTGCACCTCTATGTCTCCCAAATATATTTCACAATAACATAAATTTATATATGATATCGCCAAGTACATGAGGTAAGTAAAAGGTTATAATTGAAATTTTACTTGAATAACTTGTTGACATTTGATTTACTTGCATTGTATAATTTCATTTTCACATGTGATTTCTTTTCACTTTTAGGTGGTTGTCATCTAAAGAAATCCATAAATAAAATATCAAGTTTTGGAAGAGAATATCAAGTCGAGGATGTTGGAATACTGAGAGGGGGGGGGGTGAATCAGTATGAGCACTTTTACCATTTTTATCCACAATATATATTCTTCAACTTTATCAATAGTATTCAGCAGTTTATCATCAATGTATCATCTATGATTTCATTCAATATATCATGAACATATAATCATAAGCAACATCACATCAAATACATAGTACACCAGAGTTTACATGGAAACCCAAATGAGAGAAAAACATGCAATGCTTTCTTATATATTGTCAAGAATACATTCATTGGAAGTACTAACTTCCCAATTCTCCATGGCAACTGAAAGGAGGCTCCAACCCCCTATTTATAGGCTCCAACCTGAAGGAATCTACAACTCCCTGAATTCTCTAACTCCAACCAAAAGGAGGCTACAACCCCCTTATTTTCAAGCTCCAACATGAAGGAAGATTCAACACCTCGATTCTCTAGCACCAACTAGAAGGAGGCTACAGTCCCCTTTCCTTGCCCCATCCTGTTGCCCTGAAATATAATTGTAGACCAAACTATCACCACCACAATCACTGCCACTATCACCGCCATTGTCACTGTCATTGTCACTACCATTGTCACATCAACCTGTAACCTATCAAACTGTCACTATATCCAACTTGTCACTATCAACAAATAGTCATTGTCACCAACCTATCACTGTCACTGATACAAAACTAGATCCTTGATCACCAAGAACACCTCTCAACCAGATTCTCAAACATCACCAAAACATGCCTCTACCAATCATGTACTAAGATCACAAACATATCATCATAAGATATGTATCTCAACCATGTATCGAACATGTACCATACAATGTGCCAAACCTTTAATCCTGTAGCAACCTCGTTGCATCATCATACCTTGATGCAACTCGGAACAAGCATCTCCTTTACTTTACCTCATCCTCGCTACCTCATATTCGCTAATAGATCAAGTGTTCACTGGATAGATATTCAATGAACTTGTGTATATGATAATGAGAGACGCTTGATGTGTATTTATACTCTCCCATGTAATTGCTTTTCAACCACTTTACCCTTAATTCATTTATTGTTGTAACCACTTTACCCTTAATTCATTTCTTGTTACAATTTTTTTACCCTTTAATTTTTTTACCCTTTTTTCCTAATTTTAGGGTAATAATTGTTTTACCCTTTTTCCTAATTTTAGGGTCATAATTGTTTTACCTTTTTTCCTAATTTTAGGGTCATAATTGTTTACCCTTTTTCCTCATTTTAGGGTCATAATTTTTTTACCCTTTTTCTTAATTTTAGGGTCAACCTGTACTTTCTTGTTACAACCACGTTTCCCTTAATTAATGACTTTGTAATTGTTTAGGGCTTCTTAACCATTCTTCAGGGCTTACAACTTCATGAGGCCATAACTCCTTAACTGTAAGAAACCAACTGGCGAACCACCTATAGTTGGAAATGGCATGACGAGAAATATCCATCCATGATTATGTGTAACACCTTGTTTTCTCCCAAAATTGTAATTATGCAAAAAGTTCATATGTTAAAAATATGAGGCATGTAATTGTGTTTTGATATAATATAAACACCATTTTTTTTACTAAGAGGGAATAACCTTGATAAGTACTATCCATGATACACTAGAGGAAATTGATGAGGTAGGGGACTGATGGGATGGTTGAGTGAAATGGATATGAGATGCATTAGTGAAGAAAATAGGAACCTTGCATAGAAAGATAATCTATACTTACAAACATGATGACTTCACCCACCAACACACCAGAATGATGGAGGAGACCACGTGATCATTAAATGGAAGTTCATAGAGGTGGTTGATTGGTAATTACTACGGAAGTTGTCCCGTACAGACAAATAATGGCTAGTTGAATAAATGACAAGGGATATACTAAAAAAAACACCCCTTCAAATTATGAAGGTCGGACTGCAGGTTACGTCTACAGGACGCTGCAGAGATCCCGAGGGGATGGAGAAGAAGACGGGGGAATGAAAAACACAATGTGTGTAGGATGAGAGCATATGGAAAAACAAAGATATGTAGAGGAAGAGAGACCCTACAAAAATAGAGATGACATCCAGAGTCTAAAAAAGGCAATAGAATACCAATAAGAAAAAGGCTCAAATATGAGCAACAATGCAAACCTGTTGATTGAGAAATAAAATGATATATTTTTTGAAGAAAATAATAAGCTTTCTCGAGTTGTTGATGATCACCCTGAACAAAGATGACCCAAATTCTCAAACTAGAGCAATAGTGGGATGCAGCTTGGTGCAAACTAGATAGAAATCAACACTAGTAAGGGGAGGTCATCGAGGGACTGTTAATTACTGAAGGGAATCCCTTGTGTAGAGGAAATCCATTTGAGAAACCACTTGATAAACCTGTAGAGACCCAAAGCTCAATGGGAGGTGACAAATTCTGATGTGTCAGAGGAAGAAGGAGAGTAACCCTATGGGATCATCGCAGACTTGGAACCCTGCTAAGTCAATTTCCTTAGTGGTATCATAGCTTGGAACAAGGGTGGCGTGTTGTAGGAATTGACTCTACACCAAGGACTAATGTTGGGAGGAAAGGAATCCTCTCTCAATCAGTTGGATTGGATTATTTCCTTATCAGATAAGTGTTCATCTGTACTGAAATTGAATTTGAATGATTCATGTGAATTCTCATGAATAGAACAATTGTATGATAGTGTATATGAATGTTTAAATCTGAAAGAATGTTTGTATACATAACCTATGATTTTGAATGTTGTAATATGATATACATTGTGATGTATACTATTACTTGGTTAAATCATGAAAATGAATGGATATAAACTGCTACATGCTCGAATACTTTATAGGTTCCCTGTGTGGAGATCTTGCAAATCATGCAATCCATTTGACTTAAGTTTGATAGTTTGTAATGGTTGTAGAGTCATCTTGAGTCTTCGAAAGTTAGAAACAAAATTCTTGCAGAACTCGAAAAAATAACTAAGTCCTTAGAGTGGATAGTTATGATTCAGTAAACCCTATGTTGGTAAGTGAAGAACCACAATCGTTGATATGAAGATATCACAACTATTGATTGGTGGGTGGTCAGAGTTTCCATGTCAGAGAGATCCCTCGAAGGTTTTAGGAAGGACTTCAAACAACAGACTCCAGAACAAACCTATCGGAGTGAGGATTTTAGAAGCAAATCTCATGTGTTGTGAGAATAACTCTGAATGAAGGATTATAAAATCGTTCCCATGTGAGCCGTATATTTGAGACGAGAGGGATGCATCCCAGCCATTGATCATTATGGATCCCAATTGTAAGTCGAAAGGGTGAAAGCTGATGAGGAGCATAAGTGTGAAGAGGTGTTTCAATAGTTGGTTAGGTTACTATATTTAGCACGAGTCGAGTTGGCCCATCATTGACCATTATCGAAGTACAACTTCGAACGATTCAGAGTAATCCTCTGATGGATTAGGAGTATGATTATGATAGAAGGAAGATCTCAACCATAGTTCAGTGACTAGAGAGGCAACACATAGTCATTGATCTGGCGTGAGCCCTGTCTTCGTCAAAATAATGTAGGCATAATGTCATGGCTAATGTGACACGCCAATGGGGAAATCAGAGTGAGTTGGAGCGTCAGGTGTCACTTACCTGTCAATGGACAAGGTGAGTGGGGAAAACCAGGTTGGAGAATATTATGCCCCAAATATATCTCAACTGTCTATCAGGAGATTGCATTGTAATTCTATGATCATCCATCAAAGAGGGGAGTATATTCCTTGATACCTGGATTTCAGAGAAGTTAAATTTCTCAAGTTGTTCTAGATCTAAATGGATGGCATCGAAAGGGAATATCCTCCGATATTGTATCTATTGGAGGTGAGCGATGAGAATACTGGAAAAGAGTCTGAGAAATAGTAATCATAGTCCTTGTTGAGATCCATTTTTGTCATACTTTCCACCATACAAATACACTCATCATTAAACCTTTTCCCCGCATTTCCTCAATAATATATCGCTAATTACACCATAAACCTCCATTATCTCTTGTTATTCATCCTATGTGATTAATACATAGTTTTTCATATTTTTAGTGATTAAAAGGATGATTATATAATAGTTTTTTCGATGATGGTTTAATCATATGTTTCTATGTCCAAGCAACATGCTCTATACTATTCAGGTTATGGTATATGCATTGTCCATGTTCTGGTACCTGTATTGTTCTTGTTCCGGTACTTGCATTGCAAGTCATCCGATACTCCAAGTCATCTGGTACCAGAAGGTTCTGCAGTCATCCATTACCCACACTCCATGTCATCTGATACTCTGCAGTGATCCGGTACTACCTTTGCGTTCATCCGGTACCAGCTCTTTGCCTCTTCCGGTACCAGCTTCATCTGGTACCAGATTGCGCCTATTCTGGTACTAGCTCCATCCAGTATTACCATCACATTGGTTCGATACCCATAGTCATGACCGTTTTCATATGGTACTAAACCCCTGGCTACAAGATTCTGGTACTAATTGTTCTAATCTGGTACCAACTGTTCTAATTTGGTACCAACTGTGCTAATCCGGTACTAGAAATAATTCGAAATTTTGGAAAGCTTCTAGAGGAAAATCAGGTACATGGGTTTTGTCTAGAATGATGTTTTCATGCAAACATGTGAGACATAATTCACCTAGCTCGCACATGTGGACCTCCAGCTGAAGGGGAATGATTCTGTCAAAATTATTAAACAACTCAAACTGCCAACTTGTGCCTCGTTTTTTGTGCATATGGAATCAAATCTAGAAATTCTACGAAATGGGTTTTGTCTAGAATATGGAAAATTGAGTATTATTCAAACCGTTTTTCAAAATTAGAATTGGTTTGGAATATATGGGTGGGGGACTAACTCAAATCTGCCCAAATTACAATAAAACCCAGATTTTTTAGGATTTTATCTAAAATTGTAAATTTGAAATCTGAGCATTGGGATTCGGTCCCATCCACTTCTCAATGATTTTTCATATATAAATAAGCCTCATAGGGCTATGAGAAATCCAATTATCATTATTGGAATTCTTTTGTAATGGATGTTAAGGTGTCATCATGACAATGTCAAGATTGTAAGAGACTTGTAATTTTCTGAGTTTGATGGAATAAAGAATTGGTGTTTTGTGCATTCAAGGGGACTGACATCCTTTTGGCAGAAAATTACCTGTTGGGTAGGGCCCCTCAACTTGGTAAGAATGTTGCCCTTTGTATCTTAACTTGTTAGCATTTCATTTATGTATTTTTCTTTTATTGTTCAATTTGTTTAAAGGTTAGAATCTCATTTACAGTTTGGAGTGTGTGGTTTGAATCCTAATTTTAGTTTTGCAATTGTTATGTTAATTAGAATTCATATTGTAAACTTCCCAATTGAATACATTATCACATTGAGCTTTAAATTTATTTAGCATTATCTCCTATCACATTTGCATGCTTATATTTTTGTGTATTCTTCTTCTTATGCTTTGTTTTTATGCTGAATAGACTATGGACAACCCCTCATTGCATTTATCTCCTTCATCATTGATTTTCCATCCAATTCTACCATCAAATATACCATTCAAATCACCCATTAGTTTCTCACTATCCAAAACATTATAAAACAGAGTATGTTAACATATTCTTGTTTGCATTCACTTATAAAAGAAAACACCAAAACAGAGTTGTCTTATTTGGTGCATATACTTAACTTTTCTCTTCCATATTTGCTCGTTTCCCTTTAACACGATTTTCCCATTGATTTCAGATTTAATCATGCAATATAATTAGTGATTGCAAGAGCAGATCAACCCCTCTCTTTACCTCACTCTCTATGCATGGAATCAATGCCCAATCACACTGCAATTACATTTCATGACAGAGAATTGTCCTCTCTTTATCTGTTCATTCCTTGATTGATGAATGCACATTAAATTACACAACTTCATTGATTGTTCACACAAGGAACTTTCCTTGCTCTCAACTTATTCAACACACTAACTTTTGTTTAATTGACTGTGCTTTAAATATAGATCTTTCGTCAATTGCAAAAGTTCATATTATTCTCAATTACTCTTTAATTGATTGTGATTTAAATATAGAAAGCTTGAGTAAGCTACCCACGACTAATCACATGAACATCACCCTGAGAGCCTGAAAGACTGTGATCTAAGCCTTTATAGCACTAAGTATTCCTATGTCCCAGTGATGAATCCTTAGTGTTAATTTGTTGCAGTGTGGGTTTGAAGATTGTTTTGTCGTCTTTATATTAGGCTAGACTAGCATTTGATCATGTGTTTCCTGCGCCTGCATCTTGAAGCTTACGAGCCTCGATTGATCATTAAATGTGGGAATTAATAGTGCATATATTTAGCCCAACATTTTGGCGTCGTTGTCGGGGAGGTGCTAAAGGGATTAGAGCATAGGTAGGTTGCTTTTATTTCTCCAAAGCGTGTTTATTTTCATGCAAGTGCGGTGTGCTTTTAAGAACGACCTAAGGGCGAAGAGAAGATGGTAAGATGTGAGGGAAGATCCCACGTATCCACTTTAGTGGGGTTACTCCAAATTTAGGTTGTCCTCTTCCTTTTAGTAGTTAGAATTTTTGTTTTATTAGAATTAGCCATTTTTTATATATATGAGAAGAGAAGATAACTTATGTGAACAGAAAACTTGGTGACAGCAGGGTCCTAGTAGCACGATGGCACTTCAAGTATATAATTGGTTTGCTTACATTTTATTTTAGTTTGCTTCTTTTTATTTCCTTAGGATTTAAAAAAAAAAAAAAATGGGCACTGTAAGAACCCCCCCTCTACACTAATCCATGTGTGAAACAAGACCCATAAACCAAAAACAAGGACTCAAAGATGATCAAGAGTTTGGAAGAACTCTCTCCATCCTAGCAGCAGTTGGGATCTCAATCTCTTCCTCGCAAAAAGAACAAATATTGACAGCAGTCAAGAACCTATCCGCCTCTCCAGAAGTGATAGAAAAAAAAGATTTCCATGAGATACATCTAGAAGAAGATCTAGAAGCCTCCTTTGATCACCATTTCCAATCTGTAGAGGAGACTGAAGAATCATTCAATGGAGAGAGACTGCTAGAACCTGAGATCGAGGAGTTCTTGACATGCATATCGCTAGATCCAGTATGCATCCAAGAGACAAACCATCCAAAAGAAGATGATCTGCATGGCATGATAGAGGGAGACATGCAGAGTGGTCTAAATGAGGAAGTTAACCAAAAACATCAAGATTACATTGAACATTGGTTCCAGACGACAACAATATTGAAACACCACTATCTTCTTCAACAACTCTCCACATCATCATCAAACCAGTTGGTTCTTCGTATTCTGGTATACATTAAATCTTATCTTTCAAACCCGAGTATGAATGTATTTCTACACCTGTTACGCACATGGTTACATTGGAAATATTCTTACACGTGAAATTTAATTTCTTGTTCTTAGATAGGATAGAGTAAAATTTGCATGTTAGTTAACCTAGTTCTAAATAAATGCAACATATTTCCATGTTTCTTTTCAAATAAATGAAATGAGATGAAGATAATATTGGTGATCTAACATCAAAAACCAAAACAACTTAAGATATTTCTTCTTATTATTACATACAGATTTCTGACTATTAATAATAATAGTTGCTCATAAGCCTAATCTTTAAAATATTATGGGGATTTACAAAATATTTAAGGTCTACATAATGATGCCATTAGGTAACTTGTACATCCTAGTTTCCTATCAGAACTTGTTATTCAAGCATTCTTATCAAATGGTAGCAGGAGAGTGAATGAAACTTCTACTTGTGAGGGAACACAATTTTATATGGAAAAGATGAACTTGGGGACTAGAGACACCTTTAGGTCATTCTCTCATGGCCTCATCCACCACACATTAAGTAAGTTTGACCATGATATGTCTTTCGACTAATCTTGATACAAAAGTCTATTTTTCATACGAACAATCTTTTATGGGCAATCTATAAAATATCTTCCAACCCAATACCATCCCATCCTATAAAAAGGTTTTCAAAGATGCTCCCCCATTCACCCATGTGAAAGTAATCTATAAATTTTATCTTAAGGGTAATATTGGGACAAGATCCTTTGATGGAAAATGCGTGTAAGAAGCTAACCCATCGGGATACTGAACAGGTCTGCTGGCAGCGGGTACTAGCCTATGGTATAACTAGGCAAACCCATCAGGGTACTGAACAGGCTCGTGGGCAATGGGGAATTCTTCCTGGGAAGGATATTTCTTAGATGTCAAAATTACCCCATCGGAGTACTGAACATACTTACTAGCAATGGGTTCTGATTGTAATGTCTTTCATTATGCCTAATCTATATTTATCCGTATGAACAATATACTTGTGTAAATCGTTAAGAAGAAGCATGCATGGTTGAAAAAAAGGCTAATGAACCTCATCTAATTGCCATTTGAGAATGTCTGTAAGATGGCCTTAACACCCTACCATTCATACCCAGGATGTCATTGTCCTAGAGGTGGGACCCATAAGTGTATGAGTCTAATAAACTCAAATGCGAACTTTATCAATATCACTTGAATGACAAAAATTCTCTGAAAAATCAAACTGGGATGACTAGTTTCCTATCAGTTTCTCATTTATCAAAGACCACTTATCTCCTCGTGTTTTCCTGTTCAAGGATGAGAGGAAAAATCCCCCATCATAATTCACATGGTTTCTTGAGCATACAACTGTTAATGATTGATGAAATCGTATGTAATAAGTAATTTAGAAATTTCCTTTATGCTTGTAATATTTTGAAATAAATTTCATTTCCGAATTTACAAGCATGAATAAAGTTTAATTTTTGGTTGTTTCTTTAAGCATGGCATCAATGTATATTTCTTCTCTCATAATAACAATATTGGTTTAATTTCTTTTAGATTTTTCTGTTCCGGTACTGCTGGTACAGAAACCAGTAGGTTCCTATACCAACAGTACAGAAATTTAAATATTTTTCGAGGGTACTTTTTGCAGGATATTTTCAACAGCTCTCAGCTCTGGCATACTTCATTTCTCTCCTTCAGTCAGCATGCACCGGTTCCACATAGTCCACTTTCAGCTTGTAGAAATTTTATATGCTAATGAGAGTTTGCATGAGGACATGCAAACCAGCGGGTTTGGGGGAGAGAGA
>ML845507.1:36732-60529 GCA_009831015.1 Picea engelmannii | reverse complement strand
ATTAAAAATAATAGAATTTACATTCATTGACATTTTATTCAAAGGTCCATCAAAACAAACATTCACACCTTTGAGTTTTCCATAGTTCCCTGGCCAATATAGTTATATTTATATACTGGGGGAAATAGGCTGTTACAATTCCCTCCCCCTTAAAGGAACATTGTCTTCGATGTTCTATCTATCAACATGATATGTATGTACATAAGTAAACAAAATTGGATATGCATGTCTCATGGCATCTTCCATTTCCCACGTAGCCTCATCTGGGCCAAAGTGTTTCCACTGCACCTTGATCTGTGCAATGGTTTGGTTCCTAAGTGAGGTTTCCTTCTTGTCTAGTATGCATTGGGGTTCTATCGGAAACTCTCCCTCCAGTTCCACCTGGATCACAGACCAGTCAATTATATGATTAACATCATGTACATATTTCTTCAATAATGAAACATGGAAAACATTATGTGCCTTTACAGTGGGAGGAAGTGCTAGCCTATAGGGTACATGTCACACTCTATCTAAGACTTCAAAGGGCCCACAATACTGAGGTTCCAATTTGGCATAGGCTCCCATTCTCAGGTAACTCTTCCTGGGTCTAACTCTGAGATAGACATGGTCTCCGATCTTGAACTCTCTGGGAGTTCTCTTTTTGTCGGCGTAGATTTTCTGTCTATCTTGAGAAATATTCATATTTTGTCTTATATGAACCACTTGTTGTTCCATTTCTTTTAGCATGTTAGGTCTGATTGTAATTTTTTCCACTGCGTTACTCCAACTTATTGGAATCTTTCACTGTCTACCATAGAGGGCTTCAGAAGGGCTCATATTCAAGGATTCTTGATAACTGTTGTTGTAGGAAAACTCTACCAATGGTAGGTAGTCTTCCCACTTCTTAGGCTGATGCATTACATGCATCCTTAGCATGTATTCTACTATTTGGTTCACTCTTTCTGTCTGTCCTTCTATTTCAGGGTGATAGGTTGTGCTGAACAACAATTTAGTCTCAAAACCGACCATTAGGGATTTCCAAAAGTTTGAAGTAAATTTGGTATCTTTGTCATATACAATTTCCTTGGGCATGCCATGCAGTATGAATATATCCTTCATGAAGATGTTGGCAATATCTATTTCCTTTCAAGTTGACTTGATAGGGATGAAATGAGCAGACTTACTCAGTTTGTCCACCACGACCATGATGGCATCATTTTGCTTGGTCGACTTTGGTAATTCGGTGATGAAATCCATGGAGATGGTTTCCCATTTTCATTCTGGGATTGGTAGGGGCTGTAACAATCATGTTGGGTGCCGGTGTTATGCCTTAACTTGTTGGCATTCTAGGCACTTAGCTAGATAGTTATCTATGTCTTTCTTCAAACCAGGCCACTAGAATTGTTTTCTAGGGGTCGTGATCATCTTCTGATATCTTGGGTGACCAATATATAGTCTCTTATGCAGTTCATCCATTATGAACCTCTTCAAGTCGACACAGTTTGGAATATACAATCTATTTTTGTAAGTCAACAACCCTTCCTCGATCATTTGGTAGCCTTCGTACTTTATTCCTGTAGACTCTTATCTTAGGTATAAGGTCATGGTCTTGAAGAATGCATCTGTCTCTTGTGCATTTCTGACCCTTTCCCTGACATCCATTTCATAGGTGCTTACTACTTCTAGATGAATCATTTTTATACTTCTTCTAAGGGCATATGCCACCCTATTTTCCTTTCCTTTAATGTGTTTGATTTCAAAATCAAACTCACTAAGGAGAGCCATCCACCTAGCTTTCCTAGCATTGAGTTTTGGTTGATCAAACAGGTGCCTCAACCCACAATGGTCTGTCATAAGCACAAATCTCCTGCCCGGGAGGTAGTGCCTCCACGTTTTTAAAGCATGTACTATGGCCACCAACTCTAGGTCATGGGTCACATAATTGATCTCATCCTCATTTAATTTCTAGGACACATAGAAAATTACATGTCCCTCTTGCATAAGGACTCATCCGAGTCCTTCCTTGAAGGCATCTGTACACACGAGGAAATCATTATCCGGGTCTGCAATCTTCAACATGGGTGAATGGGTCAGGAGGTATTTCAGTTCCTGAAATATTTCTTCACATTTTCATGTCCAAATGAATTTAATCCCCTTTTTTCTTAAGGGCAGTGATTGGACAATCAATCTTGGAAAACCCTTTTATGAACCTTCTATAGTATCCTGCTAGGCCCATGAAGGACTTAATATCGGATACATCCTTAGGGGTAGGCCATTCCATAATAGATCTGATATTTTCAGGGTCCAATGCCACCCCTTCCTTAGAAATGATGGCCTAAGTAATGGACTTGGTTCTGAAAGAAATCTCACTTGCTAAACTTAGTGTAGAGATGATGCTCTCTTAGTACTTGAAGTACGAGTCTAAGATGTTCTTCATGCTCCTACCTTTTCTTGGAGTAGATTAGGATATCATCAATGAAAACCAACACAAATTTGTCTAGGAATTTTTTTAGTACATTATTCATCAAGCACATAAAAGTGGCAGGGGCATTGGTTAACCCAAATGGCACCACCACGAATTCATAGTGACCATACCTCATCCTGAAGGATGTTTTGTGGATGTATTCATACTTAATCCATACCTGGTGGTATCCAGACCTTAATTCGATCTTTGAGAAGATGGATTCACCTCCCAATTGGTCAAACATGTCATTGATTCTTGGTAAGGGGTATTTTTTCTTTATGGTTGTCTTATTGAGTTGTCTGTAATCTATGCACAGTCGGAGTGTTCCATATTTCTTTTTCAAAAACAAGACGGGCACTCCCCACGGGGATACACTGGGTCAGATGTAGCCTTTGTCCATCATCTCCTTTAGTTGTAGCTTGAAATCAACCAGTTCTAGTGTTCTCATTCTATATGGTGTCCTAGATGTTGGTACCTCTCTTGGGGTAAGTTCTATCGAGAAGTCGATATCCCTTCTCGAAGGTAGACCTGATACCTCTTCTGGGAACACGTCCTTGTATTCTCTTAATATGGTGTGGTCCTTTAGGTTTGGTTTGTCATTCTCAACAGATTTTAGTACATGTATGGAATATAAGGAACACCCCTTTCTGTAATACTTTTTCATTTGAAGGGTTGATATTTTTCTCACTGAGACAGGCTTCCAAATCCCTTGGAGGGTCGTTTTTCTCCCTTCTTCATTTACACATTCTAAAGTTTTATGATAATATTACAATTTGGTTTAATAAGTAGCCAACCAATCCATACCAATCAACAATTCATAAGAACCCAGGGGAAGTATGTTAAGGGTCGCTTGGGTGGGAAATCCACCCATGATGAATTGACAAGTTGGTATGACCTCTGCCACTTTTATTTTGTTCTCAGTGGCTAGTCCTACCAACCACTATTTAACATGTTTAATTGGTTGTAGTTTACACTTATCAACAGTCTGAGGGTCCATATAACTCAAATTAGAACCAGGGTCAATTAAAATAGAAACTAGATGGTTGGCGATCATACCTTCCAGCTCCATGACTGAAGCTTGGTGGTCGTCTTGATTATTGTCCAAGCCTGCATAAATTCGTGGAATGCTTCTAGCCACATTGTTGATGGTGGTAGATTCTTGTATATTGTAGACTCTCTTATTGTTCTGTTGTATATGTGGGCAGTCCCTCAATCAATGATCTTCTCCACAACCCCAACATTTTAAGGGTTCCTTCTTTAGGTTATCAGTCTTTTCTGGGACTGTCTTAAAAGGTTTATTTCCACTTTGAGAGGGGAAATTTTGCTGATATAAAATTCTAGTAGGAAGGCTCCTTCTAGAATATTTTCCATGGTTCTTAAATCTTGAGGATTTAAAACCCTTCTTTTGGAATCCCAAACTACTCCTCTTCTTCCAGTCCTCTTGAGGTCTTGTCTTACTCCCAAACTATTCATAACAATACCTCGCCTTCTGGATAGTTTCTTCTAAGGTCTTTAGTTCGTCGAACTCAATCCTGTCTCGGTAGGTCTGAGGTAACCCACTAATGAACTGTTTCATTTTTACATTTTAATCTTTTATGTAGGGTACATACCTCAGTAGTTCAAGGAATTTATTGACAAATTCATCTATGGTGAGATGCCCCAGCCCGAGTTCATAGAATTCCTTAGTCTTCCCATCCATGTATTTCTCTGACAGATACTGCTTCCTGAAGTATTTATCAAACTGTTTCCATGAAAAGTCCTTCTCATGGACTCCTTTCACATTCCTAAGGACTTCCCACCAAATGGAAGCCTTTCCATTCAGGTTAAAGATGATTATTCAAGCCTTCAAGTTTTCAGAGTAGTCATGGACTCTGAAGTATTTCTTTAAACCAAGCAGCCAAACTTTAGCCTCTTCTCCCTTCTTAATCTCTCCATCGAAAGAGGGTGGTTTAGATTTCTTGAACTCTTCAGGGTCACGATTTTTGGAACGCTTCTACTTCTTTCCTTTCCTTTGAGAATGTGAGCTAGCTCTACTACTAGAATATCCTTCGGAGTTGTCAGCTTCCTTTCTAGAGGACTCTATCGATGTGTGTCCCTTGCCTCCAGGTTGGTCCTTCTTTGAGGTACTTCTCTTAGTGTGGTCATGTTTTTGGATCTCAGTTGGAATTTGACTTCTCTTCTCATGTTGTCGGTCCACATGCCTGGTTGCGGGTTCATGTTGCAGTTGCCTCTGTATGTCGGATAAGCTCTGCAACAAGACTACGCTAATTTTTGTTTGCTTTTATTGCTCTTTTATTAAATTTTATTTGTCGACCTTGCAACTTTGTAATTCGGCCCTGAGGCTCCTTACAGTTTCAGCGAGGTCCAGAGGGGTTTCCTCTGCCCTTCATTCATCAGATTCTTTGTCTCTATTGCAGGATCCATCCCCCACTTCATGACACGTCACCATCCTTTGTCCTTGAATCTTTCTCGTGGTTTACTGACTGCTCGAGTGCTAACAAAAAACTTATTGTTAGCTAACAATATATTAGTTTATGAACAATACACAGTTCAGATTTCTCAAACGTATAAACAAAGTAGAAATTTTCATTATTTTCCTCAATAAAATTTCTACCCATACTTTTTAAGAAAAAGGGTAAGATAGAGTGTCAATCTTTTGAAAGTAATCCAAATAGATTTTTTATGCAACTCTTCCATGAGCCCAAGAAGGAAAAGTGTTGTAACCATGCTCTGATACCAATTTGTAACAAACCCACGATGGGGCACAAAAAAAAAATATTTTTCCTCATGTAGCATGCAAGTTTCCAACTCAGCGGATTCTGCTGACCTCCTGGTCAATGGATCGTCTCCTATTCCTGAGATGAAGAAACTCTTCGGGTCCCTACTGGAACCTTCACGAAACAAATCCACGATCCTAACAAAAAACTTTGCCTGCGTGAACTAGCACTAGGTGAAATCTTCCTCCACGTGACCACCTGTTGTGACCACATGCTTATCCAAAAGGTGTTTCACGACCTCAAACCTCGGGTGTTTTTCCATGGGCCAAAACTGATACTCTCGATTTCCGGTTTCCCAATTTGTGAATCCTCTAGGCACTAGCTCATCTCGCTAGGCCCCTTCGATTGTGACGTTGGGATATAACCTAGGGCCCAACTATCAAGTGCTTCGGGACTTCACACTTCACGTATCCTGAGGGAATTCCATTCCTTTTCTTCAGAAGTCCGATATGCGAACTCATTCCAAGACCAAATCTACGATCCATGCTCTCCCTTCGATCGACGGTTGCGATCAAATTGTGAGTTCAGACTTCAGGTGTTTGTTGTGAGTCACTCCCGACTCTTTCGATCCCCAAACTCCTAAACTCCGAGCTAAGAGCCTAGCATGCACTAGCTCCTTCCTTTGACTTCCAATGATATGACCTTCGGCTATGACTTGGGGCCAACTCCCAGACACTTCAGGTCTTCACGCTTAGCGAAGTCAGAAAATAGCTCACCTCTCTTCTTCTGATTCTCGATCTCCCAAGATTCACTCGCTTCAGATCAATGACCCACAACCCTCTGTAATCCATCAAATGTGATCAATTTTGTGAACTCAGACTTCGCGAGTTCTCACATCTCTTACCCCGGGATTTTTTCGATCTGCGAAACAACGAAATGATGATCTCTCGCCATGTGTCCTTCCCAACACCAATGGTTAGGATCAACCCCATTCTTCCCCTTGCAAATATTTTGAAGTTAGATTCTTCAAACTCTCAGATTTTTTTCCACCTGTCAATTATGACAATGGACGGTTCCGATGATTTTGTAACTTTAGGACTTCACAAAGTCCTCTCTCTTGTGCACCTTTAAAGGGTTAGACCTCGTGCACTTTCCTTGGGATCCAACGACTGTTGGTCCTCACGCTCAGATTTTATGGCCCAGATCTAATCTCCTCTACAATCATTCCTCGTTGTCTGGACTCTGATCTAACGATCCAGGTTCTTCACAGTGCTTGGTCCAACGACCATGGTTTCTCCTCCTCTTGAGCTTCTGATCTCCTCTGATTTTCTAAGTATTCAAAGGCCTCGACCTTTTCTTCCCTTACGACTCTGTCTCCTTGGATCTGATCGACACTTCTGAAAAGTGATATCCCTTTTGATCTTGATCCTTAGGGGATTTCAAATTCCCATGCACTCCTTTCATTAATTCGCTCATGTCAAATCGACGGTCCACGACCTTCCTCGATCCAACGGTCCAGATTACATCACAACTTCGGGTTTCATAAGTTTAGTTGCACCAACGTGCCATTCTCTCGATGTGTGAACTCTGATCTCGTCAATCCAATAGTCAACGAGGGTCCTGATAGATCCTTGGATCTATAGTCTAGATCGCATCGTGACTTCATATTTCAAAGGTTTAGTCACACCAACGCGCGATTCTCCCGTCGCGCGAACTTCGAACTCACATATCCGATGGTCGAGGTGGGTCCCTATAGATCCTTAGATCTATGATCCATATCACATCATGACCTTAGGTTTCAGACTTCAAAGGATCTTTCCCCTTCATGATGATTACCAACATTCATCAAACTTGCGAAGGCTGAAGGAGTCGAGGCGCTAACACTTGTGTTCCTTCTTCAAATCTAACGGTCGTGACAGACCTCAGATCCCCCCAAATGGATCTTGTCCATTCATCTTCCAAATGAAAGGATATTCCCTTTCGATACTTAAATTCTCGTTATCCTTCCTGATATCCGTCATTTATGAAGGATTTAAGAGCTTTGCGCTCTTTCTCCTGGACTTAACACTTAGAAGGATCTTCTGCACAACTCTTGCGCTCCTTCATCAAGTCTAGAACTTAAGAAGTTCTGGGTCTCTGCTTACCTCACAGAGAGCATGTGCATATCTTCACTACCTCTCCTAAGATTAATAGACTTTGTCCTCGCAGTGATTGCGGGATTCAGCCTCTGCATTTAGGGATCTTGTCCATTCATCTTCCAAATGAAAGGATATTCCCTTTCGATACTTGAATTCTCACTATCCTTCTTGAGATTCGTCGGTTATGAAGGATTTAAGAGCATTGCGCTCTTTCTCCTGGACTTAACACTTAGAAGGGTCTTCTGCACAACTCTTGCGCTCCTTCATCAAGTCTAGAACTTAAGTGGTTCTGAGTCTCTGCTTTCCTCGCAGAGAACCTGTGCATATTTGCACTACCTCTCCTAATATTAATAGAATTCATCCTTGTAGTGATTGTGGGATTCAACCTCTAAATTCAGGGAAGTAATCACTCGACTCTAGGATGGTGATGAAATTCCCTGGGGAAAGTGATTTCGAGGAATTAAACTAGAGCATAAGGGAAAAATCAAGCAGGTGTAAAAGTTCTCAAGGAACAAACACATACTCTTAACTTAATCATTCAATACATAAACCATTTATAGGCACACAAATACAAGCATGCATCCATTATTTACAATTCAAAGCACAAGGCATAAAAACACTCATCAGAACCATAAGGCATGATGAAACTGCTAAGAGGGGTGCTCGTTTCCACCCAACCATAGGCTCAGTCACTCCCAATGGATTTATCACTAGCCACCCCTGAGCTTAGGCCACGATGCCTTGAGATTCGATATCTTAATTCCATCTCAATGGAAGTTAGGGACTAAGGTTACTCTCCTTCTCCCAATACAGGAATAGATAAGGACGAAGGTTACTCTCCTTCTCCTGGATCTGTCTCTATTCTCTGTGATCAAAACTCTCTTTTTCGGTTTCAATCCTTCCTCAGACCCAAGACCTCCAGCTCCCATCTTTGCACTCTTCACAGGTCCTCTCTGCCCACACCACTCTTCCTTTATTGTCTTCCTCATTAAGATTGTGTGTGGATAGAATTCCCATGTCCATGGTCAAGTCTGAAAGCCTTACAAATGGGAAGTCCGCCCCATCCCCTCATTAACTCTTGAGGAGGCCTTCCCACCTACCAGCCTGACATAAATTCATTCCTGGTCAGAGGGTGGTTCTGATCTTGAGCAATTTAAATCCAACATGGTACTGGTTTGGTGGAGGTTAAAGCAACCATTCCGGGTCCCCTCCACCACCTTTTCATTAGAAATTGTGGTCTCTCTTAGCACATCCCATTCACAACAGTCATGCAATACGTATCCATTTTCTATTAAAAATAACATAATTTACATTCATCGGCCTTTTATTCAAAGGTACATCAAAACAAACATTCACACCTTTGAGTTTTCCATAGTTCCCTAGCCAATATAGTTATATTTACAAACCAGGGGAAACAGGGTGTTACATCATCCAAAAGGGTTGGCACTGAGATAGGTGGATCTCATCCAACATGAAAAAGGGTTGGCACTGAGACAAGTGTATCTCATCCAACATGAAAAAAGGGTTTTCACTGAGACCAAGGGTGCACATGATCAGGTACTGCAGGGTAGTGTATGTCCTGGGGACATGTTATAGTTATTTGAGAACTACCCACGGGCCTTGGATTCATTGCTTGTGAAGTCACAAGGGTGCACATGATGAGGTGTAGATGCATTGTGATGTAATGGATGTCATGGTGACATGTTGAAGCTATTTGAGAGCTACCCACAAGTAATCTTCAAAGGTAATCTTCAGAGGTAATCTTGGCATAATGTAGAATGTCTCCCTCACTGAGAGGGAGTGTTGATGTTTGGGCAGCATCAGAAAGACATTCTACTAGATTGATAATTAATAATATGATTATTAATTATTAGTCAATATTATTAATGTAATAATATATTTATAATATAAATTATAAATATATATAATAAAGTATAAAGTATATTTGTATTATATGTATAATATAATATAAATTATAAATATATTTATTATCCAAGGGGCGCATCTCTTCATGGATGGTCACCATATGTTCTTTATATTTAGAACACTCATCATTGTAATAAGACATTCATTCACATATAATATCATCTCTTATGAAAAAATCAACATGGATAACATCCCTCTTCCTCGTAGTGATAATGTGTTCATGTTAGAATGTAGAAATATTTTTCTAGGTGGATATCGGTGGCCATCCACCTATTCCAACTAGCCCAAAACCGTTTTCTGGCAATTTACTATTTTTAGCAGTTTTTCGATTCCTAAACTTTCGGGGCTAATTTGAGGGCCTAAATGAAGTTTTTTTGGGATATATCACCTCAATGTTATTTGGAGGCTTTAATTGTGCCCCCAAAATGAATCTACTCTATGATACCTTTCCAACGAGCTATCGTTCTCCCAAAACGGAGATCGTATGCCAAAGTTATGCCCCCGAGAAGTTGATACACCAAACTACCCAAAAACGGGGTCCACAAAACTATTGGCTTTTCATCTTCCGGAGTTAGGGTTTTGGATTTTCTTTCTGTTAAAAATGCCTTTGGAGCCTCATTGTAACAATCATCTTCTTTCTAATGCGAGTAGCCATCACATCTCTTCTCAAAGATAAGTTGCCACCATTCTAGCGAGTCTTTCACTCTGTATTTCTACAATTTTGTACATTTTGCTCATTAATATAAATTGTGTATTACTGTATCTATGTGTTTATGGTTGCATCTCTGATATATTTCTGTTATATTATTGGATACATGATATATCTCTGTGTAACATTTCTTTATTATATATCCGCTCTCATTTTGGGCCGAAAATCATCCAGATCAAAGATTTTAGAGCGATATAGGTTGTAGGCCATGGAGTACCAAATATGTTGAGGTTCTCATGCACTATATGGTGAGAACATGTCCCCATGTTGGATATAGATGTTACCCCCTCTCAGTTAGGGGTAACTAGAGGAGATCATGTCTCATGGCCCACAATGAATATGGTGATATCTCGATGATCATGATGATAATTAGTATTCTCACTGGTAGTATCCCATTATCCATTCAGATGCCTCACACCTCATCAACAAAACTCATCACCCCTAATCAACATGGTTCATTGGAATAGGGTTGCCCGCCACATTATGAGGTACATTAGTCCTTATTTTATATAAAGTATCATATTTAATGCATTAGTAATATGAGTGAGGATCATGGGTTGAAGTTGGATAATGGATCATAATATCATAAAGTTTTTCTTTTTTACTTGTTTCACCTTGGTGGCCATCATTAGTGTCCTAGTCCCATGTTGTCACTCTTGGGGAAAATGGGTACTACTGAGGGTATTTAAAAAGGGTAAATTACCATTCCCCCTCATACTTAACATTTTCCACCTTGCGTCCTTCCACAATGGAATAAATTTCGGCATGGTTGTTAACTATATGCAAAAAATGCCCATGGTTCATTCTTCTATGAGAAGAAGGGATATAATGTTGAGGCTGATGCAATTGATATAAAAAAAATAATAAAGAAATAATGATATGCAAGAAAGAATAAATAATGAGACAATGAATGACCAAATCAAAAGCTTATGGTCATCTTGAGCTCTACCCCCTCTAATCGAAACCGCCCTTAGTCCCAATGCATTGAATTCATAATCATAAGAAGGACTTTATCATGGTAAAAAATGATAAAAATAAAGAATAAGTGCTTGAAACCTAAAAAGGGGACTTTCAATGCAATCAAATAATATCAAAGGGAAATATAAGGGGTTTGGAATGAAAAAAATACCGAAAAAAAGAGTATCTCAAGCAGCAAGTGCTCCCTCTACAAAGGTGCTCATGAATATGGACCAAATATGGTGCCTTGCATGTTAATTACACCATCGCCATGAAGTCAAACCAACATATTTTCATCCACCATAATTACACTTAGATGGGTCTCTTGGGAAATATCCCTCTACATGGGTACTGGCATATCTAGGGTCTCTTGATGGTCTTCTTATACCTAAATTTTCCAAATTGCATAAAATATTAGGCTAATGTGAAGTTTGAATGGGATACCTAATGTGAATTGCTTAAGTGGATTTTGTATTAAATAATGGTCTACTTTGTATCCTTCTTCGAACTCTTGAACCTTGTGATTGTTGGACTTACTTGATTCTATGGCTTTGATTGATTTTGGTACACCTGACATGGTCCTTTGGAGGACGTCCCATGCTTTCACCTAGGATGTTGTGCATTTTATACATGGAACAATAAGTGTGATGAAGAGCGTTGGGCCACTTCATGACTTGACCCATTCATGCACATCCTCTCACACCGGCTGGACCTTGGACGACAGACAAAAGAGATTTCATTTTACAAATATGGTCAGGCTGGCACATAGATGGGTAGGAAACAACATCTTATAAATTTCACTTTGCATCTTATTGGACATTAGATGGTGGACGTTGCAATTATACATGCTTGGAAACCATTCAGAGAGGTGATGCACACTCATTCCACCTTGGGTGTTGACCTTTCCACCTCATATGTTGAGAATGTGGATGATGACATCATGTACTATCATGCCTTCATGATGGTTGGGGTTTTTATTTCCATTGGGGTGCCACTTTGATGATGGTATGAGATCCTTGACAATGAGACATGAAATTTAATGAGGAGGTTCCACTTACACCATGATTTCACTTTTTGGATGATGAGACGTGGCCTTTGGAGGCCTCCTACACCCTCTTGGAGCATGACATCATCCACATGTGTGACCTATGAGGGATTCTTTTATTTTTTTTGTTTGTTAGTTTGTTCGTGACTTGTGGGACTAACCTATGGCTGAGAAACCACAACTCAGGGGCATCAAAGCCGTCAAAATCACCTGGGGATTGCACCCAGCCTGAGCCACACCAACCCTTAACATGGCTGGATTTTTTGTCCCCACTGGTTTCGAACCGGTGACTTTAACATCACAAAGTGTCGTAATAGAACACTCCATCACCGACTGTCCTACACCTCGGGGACCTATGAGGGATTATTTTCATGTATTAGCATGTTTATCTATTGTTTGAGGCTACTTGAGAGGTCAACCCTACTTGTATTAGGGATTTATTATTTTTTTAAGGCTTATTTTGGACATATGCACTAGGGTTGCCTCATATAAAGGGGCTAGTGTTTCATTGCACCAAATCATAACTCATAGTTGTGATTCGTCACTTATGCTTGTCTTATATATCTTATTTTTCGCTATGCATCTCTTGTGTGAATTTTTGGAGTGACTTGGATGGATGATTTGTCTTGTTTTGGGTGGATTCTTCATGAAAACTAGGGTTTCCTCATGATAGCGACTTGTCTAGTAAGTGTTTTTTTCATGTTAAAATGTTATTTCTTGGTATATTTGGTGAATGATCTATTAGAGAGGTAATAGTTGCATGTTATCATTGTTTTACTTGAATAATTGTGAAACCCTCATGAAGTATTAAGATTGGTTATACCCTTCCTTTGTTGCATCTACCTTGATTTGTTGAAGCACACAAGGATAAGATTAGTGATTGTGCTAGTACATCCCACTAGCCTTATCTTTGAGGTCACAACCTAGGGTTTATGAGAGGATAATTTTTAGGGTTTTGCTTAGTTATATCCATTGTCCTTTCTAGATGCTAGAGAAGGAGTGGGATGACATCTAGGGTTTATAAGCGGATAAAATTTAGGTGCTCTTTATTTTGAGGTTTTACCTAGGTTCATGAGGGGATAATCCTAGGCTTTGAAACCTTCACCTCTTCTCTTTATTATCCTCCTCTATGATGATTGCATTGAATCCATTTTCCCAAGAAGAAAATGGCACTAGTCTTCATGATTGCAAGTGATGATTTAAACCCTGGATTAGACAAACTCTCTCTCTCTCTCTCTCTCTCTCTCTCAAGGCAACTTGATAACTAGGTATCTAACCTCATTCTCACACTAACCCTAACTCAATGCTTGAAAAACTAAGCGAATTTATTGATGATGTTATTAATGTTTGCTATAACCATTAGGGATTAGTTGGATAGCTAAATACTTACTTAATATTGTGGTTTAAGAAGGATGAAATCATTGTTGAACACTTGGATCTTATTCCACTTTTTTAGGTCTATATTTTAAGATTTTATTTACATTTTTTGAAGGCTCATTTCTTTTTTTTGTTATAAACATTCTTGGCTAGTATAATCATCATTTACTACTGAAATTTTTCTACAACAACCTTCTTACTTGATATCTAGTGTTCTAAGGGTGATTATTCATTTGTTAGACTTGGTAATTGTCATTATATGCATTGGTAAAATGGTCTTACACACGTCAACCAATTACCTCATACAAAATCTTCTTAACCTTTCACATTTCCCTAGACCTATCCTATCCTTTGAGGCAACCAATATAGGGGACCACTACTACATATTGAAAAATTTGCGACGACTACTTGCAACAAAAGTACTCTTTCGTCGCAAAATTCAAGAGAAACAGTTCAATTTTTCAATTTTGTTCCAAATCCAGCCCGTATACGTCGCTCTCTCGACAGAATCAAACTTTCGTCCGTTTTGCGACTATCATGAAGATAGTGGACTATCATCTCTATTTTGACAAACGTGTTTATTCATCGCAAGAGCGACGCTAACTATTGACAATTACACTCTTTTATACTATTCATATTGACCTTTATACTATTTGACAAAGTCTAAATTGATATGGTCAAATTTCGTCGCAAGAGCGACAATATGACCGTTATAACTGTTATACTCTTTGACAAAGTGACCTAAATATAAAAAATAACTAGTTATATTTAGGTCATTGTTCGTCGCAATTGAGACGACAGTGACCTAAATTGACCTATAAATATTTGACGATTTAAATATGTTGCAGCAATATTGCTATAACAACGACGGTTCTGAAAGGGTATTTTTGTGCGGCAGTTGTGCGGAAGAATGTCACAAAATATAATTAGAGGTGGGAAAAAAAGTAAATCGGGTGAAAAGGGTGATGGTAGATGTTATTTCCCTTGCAAAAAATTCTGCCTCATACGCCCCATAAGAATTTTAATAGAAACAATTACAAAACATTGTAGGAAATATGGGCACATTGATGGCAGACCAAATGAATATCATCCCATGGTAATTAACTATATATTAATTATTTGTTTTTATATTGTCAATTATATATATATATATATATATATATATATATATATATATATATATTGTTTGAATGTTTGTTATAGTATACACTAATTTTGCATGATTGTTTGTAATTATAGAGTTAGAGTTTCCCTCTAACTTTCCACATAATATTACACCTAGTAGTAGAAATGATGTTGTACAAGCTGAGGAAMATGACCAAGAAAGTGAGGATATCATGGAAGAATATGATGGGACAAATCAAGTTAATGATCCCATGGAAGAAGATGATGGGACAAATCAAATGATCCAAGATTTGTTTTTGYAGCCGGATGAGGATGGGGACRGTGCTRGTATTTATGATGAACCTCTATTAGAAAAGGAAAATAAACGACTTTATGAAGGATCAAGAGAAAATATTATCTTCATTACATTGCTTCTAGTGAACTTAAAGGTTATGAATCATTTKTCGAACACTTGTATGAAACWGATCCTAAGGTATGTAATATGTTTCATCTCATATTAAACATAAATGTTGATTTTTTTCTATTTGTTTTTAGTGTTAATTAATGTGTAAAATAAGAATGAAATTTTTACGATTAATATTCTTTACATTAAMTAGTTAGTTGTTATGTTGTAKATTGTTAGGTGAACGTTTTKTTACCATTGTTAAATATTTTACCTCGCACATATCAAGGTTTGCATGCCATTATGAAAGACATTGGAATGGATTATCAAACTATAGATGCATATCCTAATGATCATATTATATATTATGGACAACATGATTCGAAAACAAAATGTCCACAATGTCTTATYAGTAGATATAGAACCTATGAAGTAACAAAAAGGGTGCCTCAAAAGGTTCTTTGTCATATTCYCATAATTCCACRTTTGCAGTGATTGTTCAGGTGTGAAATCATGGCAAAATTTATGGATTAMCATGCACRTAACATAAGTGGAGATGGTGTTCTTCGAATGMCCRTCGATGGTTMTGCATTTAKGGAAATTGAGGAAAAATGGGAAGATTTCAAAGATGAACCTTGTAATGMTAGGCTTTCATTGGYAGCTGACGGTGTTAATCCATTCAGAGAGCTTAGGTCTATTTACTCAGTGTGGCCTATTTTGTTATCAACAATAACATTTCTCCTTGGATGTCAATAAAGAGGGAGCRCAYAATGTTTACAATGATTGTTCCAGGTATTTGTTTACATTAATTTTTYGAATGTAACATTTTCATTTGTTTCAATTTTTKCATAATATCTTTTGTTTATTTATTTACTTATATATGTTACATGATATCATTCCTATAGTAATTATGTGTAATTTCAAACAATTAKGTAAGTACCAGGTTAAAKATATGAATGTATATATAGATCCTCTTGTCGATGARCTACTAAAGTTATGGGTTGGCATCACAATGTATGACATATGTAAACCAATCGGGGAGAAGAAATTTAAATTCCATGGAATAMTTTTATGGATAATTCATGATGCCCCTGGACTAACACATTTTGTTGGTATGTAGAATTCTAATATTGWTGTTTAATACTATATAAGTTTTTAATGTTATCATGGTGCATGTTTAATTTTTAAATAATCTCATTGTATAATTGGCATTAATCCATTTTTTGCAGGTCTTCAAACAAAGGGTAAATTTGCATGTCTAGTTTSTGGGCCTAAGATGAAGTATCGTCATTCAAAWTTTTTAGGAAAGGTGGTGTTGGATGAGTATAGGCACCTCCTCCCTAAGAACCATAGGTATCGTACTACTGAAAAACATCTTTTCAATGGGAAAGAAGAGACTGGTTTAAAACCACGAAGAATGAMACCTCACCTATGGAGGTTGGAATATAATAGAAATCGTCAAGGTACTCAATTTCTTTATGTATCATAGATCATGCAATGTTTTGAATGTTTATTTTAATCATTGAATTTATTTTACCGTATTTGATAATTATTTTTGTGATTTATTTTATGCTTCATGAAGACCTCCATCATCATGAAGGTATTAATAATGGGCTTCCACGAGGAATGAAATGTTATCCCGCTCAATTCATGGGGTTTCCCTACTATGAGGAGTTAAAAATAGCTCATTTGTTTGATACAATGCATATCGAATGTGACAGAAACATTATGGTGAATCATAGATGGTAGGAAGGACAAAGAAACAATTGTCAAAATTTGTAATGGCATTCAAGAAGCCAATCATGCAATGTGAAGTTTGATCCGATATTCAAATAGATTAGATGGAGTACTAGACTGAAATAACCTTCCATGGTTATTAACAGAGAAACAAAGCAATGATGTAAAAGAGGTCATTCAAAGAATTAAATTTCCCACGGATTTTGCTTCAAACATAAATAGTATCTTAACGAAGAAATGTGAATTTGGTGGGGTAAAAACACATGATTGGCATACCTTCATTAAGGTAATAATTTTGGTATACATATTTATATATATTGGCCTTATACACCTTTTATTTATTTTTATTTTTTTTGTCTACTTTGGTCGAAATTACAAATAACGATTCATTTTTTTGTTATAGTATGTTTTATCGCTATCTCTCCCAAACGAATTTGACAACAACGTCAAACAAGTTATATATGATCTTGGAAAATATATGAGGTAAGTAGTTGTGATTTATATGCAAAATTTTATTTCAAATTATTGTTGTACTTAATGACACATGTTTTACTTGTAATGTAATATATTATATTATGTTATGTTGAAACATGATATTTTCTTGTGTCATGATCTCATGTAGATGGTTTTCATTGAAAGAAAACCATGAAGATGATATAAAGTATTCGAAGAGAGAAATTCCTCGTCTAATGTGTGAAATGCAAAAGTGTATACCTCCAACATTTTTCAATGCACAAGAACACTACCTCATACACCAAGTTGAGGAGATTGAAATTTGTGGACTTGTTCACACAAGGTCAATGTGGATCATAGAGAAGCACTTGAAATCATTGAAGGCATTGGTTAGACAAAGAGCACGTCCAGAGGGTTCTATGGTGGAGGGATATATGGTATATCAATCCATGGTGTATATTATTCAATGTCTTCCTAAATTAGCAGTGCCAACTATGCATGTTGGATCGCATTTGGGATGTGAACTCCATCAAAAAAATTGAATATCAGGAGCATCTGTTGGGGAAAGGTAGAATGAAAAAAATGAGAGGTAATATATTAATAATTGTGGAGATTTATATTAATAATACATATAAAGTTTCATTTTTTGTGTATATGAGCATACTCATTAATATATTAATATAATTTATTTCATAATTTATTAATATTTATAACCTACATATTGGACATTATAACTAATATTTAATATTGGTGAATTATGATTTTTTGATTCAGATGCTCAAGAGTGGGATGCACTGCATTTATACATTGCAAATAATCTTGACTGAATGAATGTATGGATTGAAAGATGTAAAAAACATGGTGGTGGTAGGTTATCATGGCAACGACTGTATGAATTGGTTAGAGAAGCTCGTCGTAACGGAGATGCCAATGTTATGCAAAGGGAAATTGATTTAGCATATGGTTTGAAAGATGGAAAGGTAAGCAAATTCGCCCATTTTATTCAGTTATTTTATATTATATTAATGTGACTACATGTGTACTGCATTTTTTAGATACTTTCGAAGTTATATAAAAACATATGTTAATTTATTAATTGACAATGCATCTTTTACATATCTGGCATATTGCAGTTGAAACACCACAAGGCTATCTGGTGCAATGGTTGTAAATTTCGCATCAAAAAATTGGATGAAACCAAGAAAACTTTTGATAGTGGGATAGTTGTATTATTCCAGGTCACTAATGTTTCCTCTAGGAGTGACAAACATCCCTGAGAATCTGAAAATAGATACTATGGGTATTTAAACGACATACTTGAGTGTGACTTTAATTCCTTCAAATTAGTTATGTTCAATGTCAAATGGTATAGGTTACAAATGCATGAACTTGATGAGGAAAGAATTGTTATTC
The DNA here is from genome assembly GCA_009831015.1 of Picea engelmannii. NCBI lineage: Eukaryota > Viridiplantae > Streptophyta > Pinopsida > Pinales > Pinaceae > Picea > Picea engelmannii. Next base: position 42,104 of record ML845507.1, on the reverse strand, counting down.
AACATGCCAACAGATTTCCAATTATTAAAACAATGATGTTTGAAAGAGGACATGATCGCTATGTTTTTCCAAGACAATGTGAATAGGTATTTTACTCAAATGTTCCAGGTGAGAGGGATTGGTCATTTGTTGTTAGATATGATCCAATAGGAAGGCCAATTAAGTATACTCATTTACAAGAAGAAGGTGATATTGAAGATCAAGAAGATGATTTGACAGATCAGACAGAGTCGGAAGATCATGCAAGGTCGACAGATGAAGAAGACGAAGAAGATCTTGATCTAGGTGTAGGAGACAATATTGCAATTCTTGATGATGATGTCGATGAAAATTTGCTCGAAAATTACATTGATGACGATGATGATATCGTCAATACTTTCAACACCGTTTCTGAACTGGATGATGATACAGATGTCGAGTTCAATGAAGAAGATCAAGATACAGAATAAGGATGATTACACAGATGTTGAGTTTGGATTAGGTACGTGACTATATAATATTTTAATTTGTATGAATTATTATCTTAAAACAATTTACTTATAATGTCATGGGTTAATTACATGTTTTTAATTTTTATGCAGCGTTTTTATATCTTATGTTACATGTTGTTTAATTATTATGTGAAACTTGAAAATAGTTTCCAATATACTAAAGTACATGGTAGACTAAAAATATCATTTACAAACACACAATTTCATGTACCTTCATTAATTTTTGTTTTTGTAGTTTCTATGCATGAATCTTAATAGGACGTTGCTTTCGATTATTTTCTATTTTATAGATTTGGTATTAGGGATCAATTGAGAGTGATGTGAGGGGGATGGGAGAGGCCATATGAGATTCCACCTTCACGTGGTTGTCCTTGTTTAGTATAGGATAAATCATTCTTGAAACCAAGAGAAGCTCTTTCATTTTTATACCATCATGATGGTATAATATTGCATCAATATTGTTGTCATAGTATTGCATCAACGAAGTTTTGATGAACATGTTTGTCATTTCTATAGAATTTTTGTTGAAACCCTATTTTTATTTATTTTTCTTTCAAAGTACACAAATTGGTTGACGCAAGTTTTAAGTTTGCATCAATATTTCTTCATTTTTCTTTCAGTGTCTACATTAATGTATATACAATGTAACTGTGTCATAGTTGTGATGAAAAATCCCTCTTTTTCATTGATTTCTTAATCAACACCATAAAAATACTCCCTTGCAGTACTAGATGTGGGGACATGTGTACTGTCGAACGAATTTTACAAGGAACAAGGAATGGAAATTGTACGAGGACTAGACACGGGCAACAGTGACCTGTGAATTGGGCCAACATTCAAATTTTTTCAAATTGTTTCTGTATGCACTGAAATTTGACATGGATAGACAATTTTCATGCCTTAACGATATGGGAGAGTTTCTGGACTCCAATTTGACTCACACACCCACTTTATTCCATCATCAATTCATCATGTAAACCATAAACCCTAATTTTCTTTCAAAGTACACAAATTGGTTGACGCAAGTTTTAAGTTTTCGTCAGTCTTTCTTCATTTTTATTTTAAGTTCTACTTTAATGTATATACAATGTATCTGTTTCATATTTGTGATGAAAAATCCCTCTTTTTCGTTGATTTCTTAATCAACACCATAAAAATACTAGAGGCGGGCAACAGTGACATGTGAATGGGGCCAACGTTGAAATTTTTTCAAACTGTTTCTGTATGCATTGAAATTTGACATGGATAGACTATTAGCATGCCTTAACGATATGGGAGGGTTTATAGACTTAAATTTCACTCACACACCCACTTTCTTCCATCATCATATCATCATGTAAACCATAAACCCTATTTTTCATATGTTCTAGTAGATATGTTAATGATTCCAAATTTCATATTTGTATTTGACTCAAGGTAAAGCTAGCTTGCAAAGTATCAAATTTTAATTTCAAGTTGATAAACAAAATATGAAATAAATCCAATCATCATTTTATATCGTCGCAAGAGAGACGAATGTAAATAATCTTGCGATGAATTAGCTATACTATCGACGAATTTTTTTTGTCAATAGTATTGCTAATTCGTCGCAAGAATGTGTCTAATTTGAATGGTGTTACATAGTTTTCAAGGAGTGTAGGGATTATATGGTGTAATTTAGTGTAGTCTATAAGAACAATCTCTATGTCAAACCTCCAAATGGATAGTACCATATCTTGTTCATATGACAAATATTCTTTGTATGTTTCCTTTGTAGTGGCTCAAGCCCTCAGTACACATGATGCATGACAATGAAATGTAACAATTTGACTATTGAATTATAGTATTATGTCACCCATGGTTAATGAAATAACATAATATTCTTAGGTCCTATTTGAATCTTCTTAGAATTGAGATTCGTTACATAGTCCTTAAAAAAAGACAAAAGACTTATGTAGTAGATATTTGGTCTTTGTGTGGGACATTTTATGCCATTAGTATGTTTTGTACAAAAATAATCGATCTTGGGTACTACACCATGGTCAAGGAATGAGGAACAAGGAACAAGGAATGGAAATTGAACTAGGATTAGACACCGACAACAGTGAACTGTGAATGGGGCCAACGTTGAAATATTTTCAAACAGTTTTTTAATGCACTGAAATTTGTCATGGATAGACTATTCACATTCCTTAATGATATGGGAGGGTTTCTAGACTCAAATTTAACTCACACCCCCACTTTATTCCATCATCAATTCATGATGTAAACCATAAACCCTAATTTGCTTTCAAAGTACACAATTTGGTTGACGCAAGTTTTAAGTTTTCGTCAGTCTCTCTTCATTTTTATTTCAGGTTCTACATTAATGTATACACAATGTATCTATGTCATAGTTGTGATGAAAAATTCCTGTTTTTCATTGATTTCTTAATCAACACCACAAAAATACTAGAGGCGGGCAACAGTGACATGTGAATGGAGCCGATGTTGAAATTTTTTCAAACTGTTTATGTATGCATTGAAATTTGACATGGATAGACTATTTGTGTGCCTTAATTATATGGGAGGGTTTCTGGACTCAAATTTCACTCACACACCCACTTTCTTCCATTATCATATCATCATGTAAACCATAAACCCTATTTTTCATATGTTCTAGTAGATATGTTAATGATTCCAAATTTCATATTTGTATTTGACTCAAGGTACAACTAGCTTGCAAAGTATCAAATTTTAATTTCAAGTTGATAAACCAAATATGAAATTAATCCAAGCATCATTTGATATCATCGCAAGAGAGATGAATGTAAGTAATCTTGCGACGAATTAGCTATACTATCGACAAAAAACGTTCGTCAATTGTATATCTAATTCGTCACAAGAATGTGTCTAATTTGAATGGTGTTACATGGTTTTCAAGGCATGTAGGGATTATATGGTGCAATGTAGTGTAGTCTATAAGAACAATATCTATGCCAAACCTCAAAATGGATAGTACCATATCTTGTTCATAGGACAAATATTCTTTGTATGTTTCCTTTGTGGTGGCTCAAGCCCTCAGTACACATGATGCATGACAATGAAATTTAACAATTTGACTATTGAATGATAATGTTATTTCACTCATGGTTAAGGAAAAAACATAAGGTTCTTAGGTCCTATTTGAATCTTCTTATAATTGAGATTCGTTACATAGTCTTTGAAAAAAGACAAAAGACTTATGTAGTGGATATTTGGTCTTTGTGTGGGACATTTAATGTCATTAGTATGTTTTGTAAAAAAATTATGGATCTTGGGGACTACACCATGGCCAAGGAATGAGGAACAAGGAATAAGGAACAAGGAACAAGGACCGAAAATTGAACTAGGACTAGACACCGACAACAGTGACCTGTGAATGGGGCCAACTTTGAAATTTTTTCAAATAGTTTTTGTATGCATTGAAATTTGTCCTGGATAGACTATTTGCATGCCTTAACGATATGGGAGGGTTTCTGGACTCAAATTTGACTCACACATCCACTTTCTTCCATCATAAATTCATCACGTAAACCATAAACCCTAATTTTCTTTCAAAGTACACAATTTGGTTGACGCAAGTCTTAAGTTTTCATCAGTCTTCCTTCATTTTTATTTTAGGTTATACATTAATGTGTATACAATGTATCTGTGTCATAGTTGTGATGAAAAATACCTCTTTTTCATTTATTTCTTAATCAACACCATTAAAATACTAGAGGCAGGCAACAATGACATGTGAATGGGGCCAATGTTGAAAGTTTTTCAAACTATTTCTGTATGCATTGAAATTTGACATGGATAGACTATTTGCATGCCTTAACGATATGGGAGGGTTTATGGACTCAAATTTCTCTCACACACCCACTTTCTTCCATCATCATATCATCATGTAAACCATAAACCCTATTTTTCATATGTTCTAGTAGATATGTTAATGATTCCAAATTTCATATTTGTATTTGACTCAAGGTACATCTAGCTTGCAAATTATCAAATTTTAATTTCAAGTTGATAAACCAAATATGAAATGAATCCAACCATAATTTGATATCGTCGCAAGAGAGACGAATATAAATAATCTTGCGATGAGCTATACTATCGACGAAAAAAGTTCACTGATAGTATAGTTAATTCATCGCAAGAATGTGTCTAATTTGAATGGTGTTACATGGTTTGCAAGGAGTGTAGGCATTATATGGTGCAATTTAGTGTAGTCTATAAGAACAATCTCTATGCCAAATCTCAAAATGGATAGTACCATATATTGTTCATAAGACAAATATTCTTTGTATGTTTCCTTTGTGGTGGCTCAAGCCCTCAGTACACATGATGTATGACAATGAAATGTAACAATTTGACTATTGAATGATAGTGTTATGTCACCCATGGTTAAGGAAAGAACACAAGGTTCTTAGGTCCTATTTTAATCTTCTTAGAATTGAGATTCGTTACATAGTCCTTGAAAAAAGACAAAAGACTTATGTAGCGGATATTTAGTCTTTGTGTGGGACATTTTATGCCATTAGTATGTTTTTTACAAAAATAATGGATCTTGGGGACTACACCATGGTCAAGGAATGAGGAAAAAGGAACAAGGAACAAGGAACGAAAATTGAACTAGGACTAGACACAGGCAACAATGGCCTGTGAATGGGGCCAACATTTAAATTTTTTCAAATTATTTCTGTATGCACTGAAATTTGTCATGGATAGAATATTTTCATGAATTAACTATATGGGAGGGTTTCTGGACTCAAATTTGACTCACACACCCACTTTAATCCATCATCAATTCATCATGTAAACCATTAACCCTATTTTTCTTTCAAAATACACAATTTGGTTGACGCAAGTTTTAAGTTTTCGTCAGTCTTTCTT
>ML845507.1:0-36632 GCA_009831015.1 Picea engelmannii | reverse complement strand
TTGAGATACTCTTTTTTTCGGTATTTTTTTCATTCCAAACCCCTTATATTTCCCTTTGATATTATTTGATTGCATTGAAAGTCCCCTTTTTAGGTTTCAAGCACTTATTCTTTATTTTTATCATTTTTTACCATGATAAAGTCCTTCTTATGATTATGAATTCAATGCATTGGGACTAAGGGCGGTTTCGATTAGAGGGGGTAGAGCTCAAGATGACCATAAGCTTTTGATTTGGTCATTCATTGTCTCATTATTTATTCTTTCTTGCATATCATTATTTCTTTATTATTTTTTTTATATCAATTGCATCAGCCTCAACATTATATCCCTTCTTCTCATAGAAGAATGAACCATGGGCATTTTTTGCATATAGTTAACAACCATGCCGAAATTTATTCCATTGTGGAAGGACGCAAGGTGGAAAATGTTAAGTATGAGGGGGAATGGTAATTTACCCTTTTTAAATACCCTCAGTAGTACCCATTTTCCCCAAGAGTGACAACATGGGACTAGGACACTAATGATGGCCACCAAGGTGAAACAAGTAAAAAAGAAAAACTTTATGATATTATGATCCATTATCCAACTTCAACCCATGATCCTCACTCATATTACTAATGCATTAAATATGATACTTTATATAAAATAAGGACTAATGTACCTCATAATGTGGCGGGCAACCCTATTCCAATGAACCATGTTGATTAGGGGTGATGAGTTTTGTTGATGAGGTGTGAGGCATCTGAATGGATAATGGGATACTACCAGTGAGAATACTAATTATCATCATGATCATCGAGATATCACCATATTCATTGTGGGCCATGAGACATGATCTCCTCTAGTTACCCCTAACTGAGAGGGGGTAACATCTATATCCAACATGGGGACATGTTCTCACCATATAGTGCATGAGAACCTCAACATATTTGGTACTCCATGGCCTACAACCTATATCGCTCTAAAATCTTTGATCTGGATGATTTTCGGCCCAAAATGAGAGCGGATATATAATAAAGAAATGTTACACAGAGATATATCATGTATCCAATAATATAACAGAAATATATCAGAGATGCAACCATAAACACATAGATACAGTAATACACAATTTATATTAATGAGCAAAATGTACAAAATTGTAGAAATACAGAGTGAAAGACTCGCTAGAATGGTGGCAACTTATCTTTGAGAAGAGATGTGATGGCTACTCGCATTAGAAAGAAGATGATTGTTACAATGAGGCTCCAAAGGCATTTTTAACAGAAAGAAAATCCAAAACCCTAACTCCGGAAGATGAAAAGCCAATAGTTTTGTGGACCCCGTTTTTGGGTAGTTTGGTGTATCAACTTCTCGGGGGCATAACTTTGGCATACGATCTCCGTTTTGGGAGAACGATAGCTCGTTGGAAAGGTATCATAGAGTAGATTCATTTTGGGGGCACAATTAAAGCCTCCAAATAACATTGAGGTGATATATCCCAAAAAAACTTCATTTAGGCCCTCAAATTAGCCCCGAAAGTTTAGGAATCGAAAAACTGCTAAAAATAGTAAATTGCCAGAAAACGGTTTTGGGCTAGTTGGAATAGGTGGATGGCCACCGATATCCACCTAGAAAAATATTTCTACATTCTAACATGAACACATTATCACTACGAGGAAGAGGGATGTTATCCATGTTGATTTTTTCATAAGAGATGATATTATATGTGAATGAATGTCTTATTACAATGATGAGTGTTCTAAATATAAAGAACATATGGTGACCATCCATGAAGAGATGCGCCCCTTGGATAATAAATATATTTATAATTTATATTATATTATACATATAATACAAATATACTTTATACTTTATTATATATATTTATAATTTATATTATAAATATATTATTACATTAATAATATTGACTAATAATTAATAATCATATTATTAATTATCAATCTAGTAGAATGTCTTTCTGATGCTGCCCAAACATCAACACTCCCTCTCAGTGAGGGAGACATTCTACATTATGCCAAGATTACCTCTGAAGATTACCTTTGAAGATTACTTGTGGGTAGCTCTCAAATAGCTTCAACATGTCACCATGACATCCATTACATCACAATGCATCTACACCTCATCATGTGCACCCTTGTGACTTCACAAGCAATGAATCCAAGGCCCGTGGGTAGTTCTCAAATAACTATAACATGTCCCCAGGACATACACTACCCTGCAGTACCTGATCATGTGCACCCTTGGTCTCAGTGAAAACCCTTTTTTCATGTTGGATGAGATACACTTGTCTCAGTGCCAACCCTTTTTCATGTTGGATGAGATCCACCTATCTCAGTGCCAACCCTTTTGGATGATGTAACACCCTGTTTCCCCTGGTTTGTAAATATAACTATATTGGCTAGGGAACTATGGAAAACTCAAAGGTGTGAATGTTTGTTTTGATGTACCTTTGAATAAAAGGCCGATGAATGTAAATTATGTTATTTTTAATAGAAAATGGATACGTATTGCATGACTGTTGTGAATGGGATGTGCTAAGAGAGACCACAATTTCTAATGAAAAGGTGGTGGAGGGGACCCGGAATGGTTGCTTTAACCTCCACCAAACCAGTACCATGTTGGATTTAAATTGCTCAAGATCAGAACCACCCTCTGACCAGGAATGAATTTATGTCAGGCTGGTAGGTGGGAAGGCCTCCTCAAGAGTTAATGAGGGGATGGGGCGGACTTCCCATTTGTAAGGCTTTCAGACTTGACCATGGACATGGGAATTCTATCCACACACAATCTTAATGAGGAAGACAATAAAGGAAGAGTGGTGTGGGCAGAGAGGACCTGTGAAGAGTGCAAAGATGGGAGCTGGAGGTCTTGGGTCTGAGGAAGGATTGAAACCGAAAAAGAGAGTTTTGATCACAGAGAATAGAGACAGATCCAGGAGAAGGAGAGTAACCTTCGTCCTTATCTATTCCTGTATTGGGAGAAGGAGAGTAACCTTAGTCCCTAACTTCCATTGAGATGGAATTAAGATATCGAATCTCAAGGCATCGTGGCCTAAGCTCAGGGGTGGCTAGTGATAAATCCATTGGGAGTGACTGAGCCTATGGTTGGGTGGAAACGAGCACCCCTCTTAGCAGTTTCATCATGCCTTATGGTTCTGATGAGTGTTTTTATGCCTTGTGCTTTGAATTGTAAATAATGGATGCATGCTTGTATTTGTGTGCCTATAAATGGTTTATGTATTGAATGATTAAGTTAAGAGTATGTGTTTGTTCCTTGAGAACTTTTACACCTGCTTGATTTTTCCCTTATGCTCTAGTTTAATTCCTCGAAATCACTTTCCCCAGGGAATTTCATCACCATCCTAGAGTCGAGTGATTACTTCCCTGAATTTAGAGGTTGAATCCCACAATCACTACAAGGATGAATTCTATTAATATTAGGAGAGGTAGTGCAAATATGCACAGGTTCTCTGCGAGGAAAGCAGAGACTCAGAACCACTTAAGTTCTAGACTTGATGAAGGAGCGCAAGAGTTGTGCAGAAGACCCTTCTAAGTGTTAAGTCCAGGAGAAAGAGCGCAATGCTCTTAAATCCTTCATAACCGACGAATCTCAAGAAGGATAGTGAGAATTCAAGTATCGAAAGGGAATATCCTTTCATTTGGAAGATGAATGGACAAGATCCCTAAATGCAGAGGCTGAATCCCGCAATCACTGCGAGGACAAAGTCTATTAATCTTAGGAGAGGTAGTGAAGATATGCACATGCTCTCTGTGAGGTAAGCAGAGACCCAGAACTTCTTAAGTTCTAGACTTGATGAAGGAGCGCAAGAGTTGTGCAGAAGATCCTTCTAAGTGTTAAGTCCAGGAGAAAGAGCGCAAAGCTCTTAAATCCTTCATAAATGACGGATATCAGGAAGGATAACGAGAATTTAAGTATCGAAAGGGAATATCCTTTCATTTGGAAGATGAATGGACAAGATCCATTTGGGGGGATCTGAGGTCTGTCACGACCGTTAGATTTGAAGAAGGAACACAAGTGTTAGCGCCTCGACTCCTTCAGCCTTCGCAAGTTTGATGAATGTTGGTAATCATCATGAAGGGGAAAGATCCTTTGAAGTCTGAAACCTAAGGTCATGATGTGATATGGATCATAGATCTAAGGATCTATAGGGACCCACCTCGACCATCGGATATGTGAGTTCGAAGTTCGCGCGACGGGAGAATCGCGCGTTGGTGTGACTAAACCTTTGAAATATGAAGTCACGATGCGATCTAGACTATAGATCCAAGGATCTATCAGGACCCTCGTTGACTATTGGATTGACGAGATCAGAGTTCACACATCGAGAGAATGGCACGTTGGTGCAACTAAACTTATGAAACCCGAAGTTGTGATGTAATCTGGACCGTTGGATCGAGGAAGGTCGTGGACCGTCGATTTGACATGAGCGAATTAATGAAAGGAGTGCATGGGAATTTGAAATCCCCTAAGGATCAAGATCAAAAGGGATATCACTTTTCAGAAGTGTCGATCAGATCCAAGGAGACAGAGTCGTAAGGGAAGAAAAGGTCGAGGCCTTTGAATACTTAGAAAATCAGAGGAGATCAGAAGCTCAAGAGGAGGAGAAACCATGGTCGTTGGACCAAGCACTGTGAAGAACCTGGATCGTTAGATCAGAGTCCAGACAACGAGGAATGATTGTAGAGGAGATTAGATCTGGGCCATAAAATCTGAGCGTGAGGACCAACAGTCGTTGGATCCCAAGGAAAGTGCACGAGGTCTAACCCTTTAAAGGTGCACAAGAGAGAGGACTTTGTGAAGTCCTAAAGTTACAAAATCATCGGAACCGTCCATTGTCATAATTGACAGGTGGAAAAAAATCTGAGAGTTTGAAGAATCTAACTTCAAAATATTTGCAAGGGGAAGAATGGGGTTGATCCTAACCATTGGTGTTGGGAAGGACACATGGCGAGAGATCATCATTTCGTTGTTTCGCAGATCGAAAAAATCCCGGGGTAAGAGATGTGAGAACTCGCGAAGTCTGAGTTCACAAAATTGATCACATTTGATGGATTACAGAGGGTTGTGGGTCATTGATCTGAAGCGAGTGAATCTTGGGAGATCGAGAATCAGAAGAAGAGAGGTGAGCTATTTTCTGACTTCGCTAAGCGTGAAGACCTGAAGTGTCTGGGAGTTGGCCCCAAGTCATAGCCGAAGGTCATATCATTGGAAGTCAAAGGAAGGAGCTAGTGCATGCTAGGCTCTTAGCTCGGAGTTTAGGAGTTTGGGGATCGAAAGAGTCGGGAGTGACTCACAACAAACACCTGAAGTCTGAACTCACAATTTGATCGCAACCGTCGATCGAAGGGAGAGCATGGATCGTAGATTTGGTCTTGGAATGAGTTCGCATATCGGACTTCTGAAGAAAAGGAATGGAATTCCCTCAGGATACGTGAAGTGTGAAGTCCCGAAGCACTTGATAGTTGGGCCCTAGGTTATATCCCAACGTCACAATCGAAGGGGCCTAGCGAGATGAGCTAGTGCCTAGAGGATTCACAAATTGGGAAACCGGAAATCGAGAGTATCAGTTTTGGCCCATGGAAAAACACCCGAGGTTTGAGGTCGTGAAACACCTTTTGGATAAGCATGTGGTCACAACAGGTGGTCACGTGGAGGAAGATTTCACCTAGTGCTAGTTCACGCAGGCAAAGTTTTTTGTTAGGATCGTGGATTTGTTTCGTGAAGGTTCCAGTAGGGACCCGAAGAGTTTCTTCATCTCAGGAATAGGAGACGATCCATTGACCAGGAGGTCAGCAGAATCCGCTGAGTTGGAAACTTGCATGCTACATGAGGAAAAATATTTTTTTTTTGTGCCCCATCGTGGGTTTGTTACAAATTGGTATCAGAGCATGGTTACAACACTTTTCCTTCTTGGGCTCATGGAAGAGTTGCATAAAAAATCTATTTGGATTACTTTCAAAAGATTGACACTCTATCTTACCCTTTTTCTTAAAAAGTATGGGTAGAAATTTTATTGAGGAAAATAATGAAAATTTCTACTTTGTTTATACGTTTGAGAAATCTGAACTGTGTATTGTTCATAAACTAATATATTGTTAGCTAACAATAAGTTTTTTGTTAGCACTCGAGCAGTCAGTAAACCACGAGAAAGATTCAAGGACAAAGGATGGTGACGTGTCATGAAGTGGGGGATGGATCCTGCAATAGAGACAAAGAATCTGATGAATGAAGGGCAGAGGAAACCCCTCTGGACCTCGCTGAAACTGTAAGGAGCCTCAGGGCCGAATTACAAAGTTGCAAGGTCGACAAATAAAATTTAATAAAAGAGCAATAAAAGCAAACAAAAATTAGCGTAGTCTTGTTGCAGAGCTTATCCGACATACAGAGGCAACTGCAACATGAACCCGCAACCAGGCATGTGGACCGACAACATGAGAAGAGAAGTCAAATTCCAACTGAGATCCAAAAACATGACCACACTAAGAGAAGTACCTCAAAGAAGGACCAACCTGGAGGCAAGGGACACACATCGATAGAGTCCTCTAGAAAGGAAGCTGACAACTCCGAAGGATATTCTAGTAGTAGAGCTAGCTCACATTCTCAAAGGAAAGGAAAGAAGTAGAAGCGTTCCAAAAATCGTGACCCTGAAGAGTTCAAGAAATCTAAACCACCCTCTTTCGATGGAGAGATTAAGAAGGGAGAAGAGGCTAAAGTTTGGCTGCTTGGTTTAAAGAAATACTTCAGAGTCCATGACTACTCTGAAAACTTGAAGGCTTGAATAATCATCTTTAACCTGAATGGAAAGGCTTCCATTTGGTGGGAAGTCCTTAGGAATGTGAAAGGAGTCCATGAGAAGGACTTTTCATGGAAACAGTTTGATAAATACTTCAGGAAGCAGTATCTGTCAGAGAAATACATGGATGGGAAGACTAAGGAATTCTATGAACTCGGGCTGGGGCATCTCACCATAGATGAATTTGTCAATAAATTCCTTGAACTACTGAGGTATGTACCCTACATAAAAGATTAAAATGTAAAAATGAAACAGTTCATTAGTGGGTTACCTCAGACCTACCGAGACAGGATTGAGTTCGACGAACTAAAGACCTTAGAAGAAACTATCCAGAAGGCGAGGTATTGTTATGAATAGTTTGGGAGTAAGACAAGACCTCAAGAGGACTGGAAGAAGAGGAGTAGTTTGGGATTCCAAAAGAAGGGTTTTAAATCCTCAAGATTTAAGAACCATGGAAAATATTCTAGAAGGAGCCTTCCTACTAGAATTTTATATCAGCAAAATTTCCCCTCTCAAAGTGGAAATAAACCTTTTAAGACAGTCCCAGAAAAGACTGATAACCTAAAGAAGGAACCCTTAAAATGTTGGGGTTGTGGAGAAGATCATTGATTGAGGGACTGCCCACATATACAACAGAACAATAAGAGAGTCTACAATATACAAGAATCTACCACCATCAACAATGTGGCTAGAAGCATTCCACGAATTTATGCAGGCTTGGACAATAATCAAGACGACCACCAAGCTTCAGTCATGGAGCTGGAAGGTATGATCGCCAACCATCTAGTTTCTATTTTAATTGACCCTGGTTCTAATTTGAGTTATATGGACCCTCAGACTGTTGATAAGTGTAAACTACAACCAATTAAACATGTTAAATAGTGGTTGGTAGGACTAGCCACTGAGAACAAAATAAAAGTGGCAGAGGTCATACCAACTTGTCAATTCATCATGGGTGGATTTCCCACCCAAGCGACCCTTAACATACTTCCCCTGGGTTCTTATGAATTGTTGATTGGTATGGATTGGTTGGCTACTTATTAAACCAAATTGTAATATTATCATAAAACTTTAGAATGTGTAAATGAAGAAGGGAGAAAAACGACCCTCCAAGGGATTTGGAAGCCTGTCTCAGTGAGAAAAATATCAACCCTTCAAATGAAAAAGTATTACAGAAAGGGGTGTTCCTTATATTCCATACATGTACTAAAATCTGTTGAGAATGACAAACCAAACCTAAAGGACCACACCATATTAAGAGAATACAAGGACGTGTTCCCAGAAGAGGTATCAGGTCTACCTTCGAGAAGGGATATCGACTTCTCGATAGAACTTACCCCAAGAGAGGTACCAACATCTAGGACACCATATAGAATGAGAACACTAGAACTGGTTGATTTCAAGCTACAACTAAAGGAGATGATGGACAAAGGCTACATCTGACCCAGTGTATCCCCGTGGGGAGTGCCCGTCTTGTTTTTGAAAAAGAAATATGGAACACTCCGACTGTGCATAGATTACAGACAACTCAATAAGACAACCATAAAGAAAAAATACCCCTTACCAAGAATCAATGACATGTTTGACCAATTGGGAGGTGAATCCATCTTCTCAAAGATCGAATTAAGGTCTGGATACCACCAGGTATGGATTAAGTATGAATACATCCACAAAACATCCTTCAGGATGAGGTATGGTCACTATGAATTCGTGGTGGTGCCATTTGGGTTAACCAATGCCCCTGCCACTTTTATGTGCTTGATGAATAATGTACTAAAAAAATTCCTAGACAAATTTGTGTTGGTTTTCATTGATGATATCCTAATCTACTCCAAGAAAAGGTAGGAGCATGAAGAACATCTTAGACTCGTACTTCAAGTACTAAGAGAGCATCATCTCTACACTAAGTTTAGCAAGTGAGATTTCTTTCAGAACCAAGTCCATTACTTAGGCCATCATTTCTAAGGAAGGGGTGGCATTGGACCCTGAAAATATCAGATCTATTATGGAATGGCCTACCCCTAAGGATGTATCCGATATTAAGTCCTTCATGGGCCTAGCAGGATACTATAGAAGGTTCATAAAAGGGTTTTCCAAGATTGATTGTCCAATCACTGCCCTTAAGAAAAAAGGGGATTAAATTCATTTGGACATGAAAATGTGAAGAAATATTTCAGGAACTGAAATACCTCCTGACCCATTCACCCATGTTGAAGATTGCAGACCCGGATAATGATTTCCTCGTGTGTACAGATGCCTTCAAGGAAGGACTCGGATGAGTCCTTATGCAAGAGGGACATGTAATTTTCTATGTGTCCTAGAAATTAAATGAGGATGAGATCAATTATGTGACCCATGACCTAGAGTTGGTGGCCATAGTACATGCTTTAAAAACGTGGAGGCACTACCTCCCGGGCAGGAGATTTGTGCTTATGACAGACCATTGTGGGTTGAGGCACCTGTTTGATCAACCAAAACTCAATGCTAGGAAAGCTAGGTGGATGGCTCTCCTTAGTGAGTTTGATTTTGAAATCAAACACATTAAAGGAAAGGAAAATAGGGTGGCATATGCCCTTAGAAGAAGTATAAAAATGATTCATCTAGAAGTAGTAAGCACCTATGAAATGGATGTCAGGGAAAGGGTCAGAAATGCACAAGAGACAGATGCATTCTTCAAGACCATGACCTTATACCTAAGATAAGAGTCTACAGGAATAAAGTACGAAGGCTACCAAATGATCGAGGAAGGGTTGTTGACTTACAAAAATAGATTGTATATTCCAAACTGTGTCGACTTGAAGAGGTTCATAATGGATGAACTGCATAAGAGACTATATATTGGTCACCCAAGATATCAGAAGATGATCACGACCCCTAGAAAACAATTCTAGTGGCCTGGTTTGAAGAAAGACATAGATAACTATCTAGCTAAGTGCCTAGAATGCCAACAAGTTAAGGCATAACACCGGCACCCAACATGATTGTTACAGCCCCTACCAATCCCAGAATGAAAATGGGAAACCATCTCCATGGATTTCATCACCGAATTACCAAAGTCGACCAAGCAAAATGATGCCATCATGGTCGTGGTGGACAAACTGAGTAAGTCTGCTCATTTCATCCCTATCAAGTCAACTTGAAAGGAAATAGATATTGCCAACATCTTCATGAAGGATATATTCATACTGCATGGCATGCCCAAGGAAATTGTATATGACAAAGATACCAAATTTACTTCAAACTTTTGGAAATCCCTAATGGTCGGTTTTGAGACTAAATTGTTGTTCAGCACAACCTATCACCCTGAAATAGAAGGACAGACAGAAAGAGTGAACCAAATAGTAGAATACATGCTAAGGATGCATGTAATGCATCAGCCTAAGAAGTGGGAAGACTACCTACCATTGGTAGAGTTTTCCTACAACAACAGTTATCAAGAATCCTTGAATATGAGCCCTTCTGAAGCCCTCTATGGTAGACAGTGAAAGATTCCAATAAGTTGGAGTAACGCAGTGGAAAAAATTACAATCAGACCTAACATGCTAAAAGAAATGGAACAACAAGTGGTTCATATAAGACAAAATATGAATATTTCTCAAGATAGACAGAAAATCTACGCCGACAAAAAGAGAACTCCCAGAGAGTTCAAGATCGGAGACCATGTCTATCTCAGAGTTAGACCCAGGAAGAGTTACCTGAGAATGGGAGCCTATGCCAAATTGGAACCTCAGTATTGTGGGCCCTTTGAAGTCTTAGATAGAGTGTGACATGTACCCTATAGGCTAGCACTTCCTCCCACTGTAAAGGCACATAATGTTTTCCATGTTTCATTATTGAAGAAATATGTACATGATGTTAATCATATAATTGACTGGTCTGTGATCCAGGTGGAACTGGAGGGAGAGTTTCCGATAGAACCCCAATGCATACTAGACAAGAAGGAAACCTCACTTAGGAACCAAACCATTGCACAGATCAAGGTGCAGTGGAAACACTTTGGCCCAGATGAGGCTACGTGGGAAATGGAAGATGCCATGAGACATGCATATCCAATTTTGTTTACTTATGTACATACATATCATGTTGATAGATAGAACATCGAAGACAATGTTCCTTTAAGGGGGAGGGAATTGTAACAGCCTATTTCCCCCAGTATATAAATATAACTATATTGGCCAGGGAACTATGGAAAACTCAAAGGTGTGAATGTTTGTTTTGATGGACCTTTGAATAAAATGTCAATGAATGTAAATTCTATTATTTTTAATAGAAAATGGATACGTATTGCATGATTTTTGTGAAGGGGATGTGCTAAGAGAGACCATGATTGCTAATTAAAAGGTGGTGGAAGGGACCCATAATGGTTTCATTAACCTCCACCAAACCAGTACCATGCTGGATTTAAATTGCTCAAGATCAGAACCACCCTCTGACCATGAATGAATTCCCATTAGGCTGGTAGGTGGGAAGGCCTCCTCAAGAGTTAATGAGGGGATGGGGCAAACTACCCATTTGTAAGGCTTCCGGAGCTGACCACAAACGGGGGAATTCGAGCCACACACAATCTTGTTGAGGAAGGAAATAAAGTAAGCATCATGTGAACAGAGAGGACCTGCGAAGAGTGCAGATACGGGAGTTGAAGCTCTCAAGTATGAGGAAGGATTGAAACCGAAAAAGTGAATTATGATCATAGAGAATAGAGATAGATCCAGGAGAAGGAGAGTAACCTTCATCCTTATCTATTCCTATATTGGGAGAAGGAGACTAACCTTCTTCCCTAACTTCCATTGAGTTGGAATTAAGAGATTGAATCTCAAGGCATCATGGCCTAAGCTCGGGGGTGTCTAGTGATAAATCCATTGGGAGTGATTGAGCCTATGGTTGGGTGGAAACGAGCACCCCTCTCAGCATTCGCATCACGCCTTATGGTTCTGATAAGTGTTTTTATGCCTTGTGATTTGAATTTTAAATAATGGATGCATGATTGTAGTTATGTTCCTATAAATGGTTTATGTATTGAATGATTAAGTTAAGAGTATGTGTTCGTTCCTTGAGAACTTTTACATCTGCTTGTTTTTTCCCTTATTCTCTAGTTTAATTCCTCAAAATCACCTTCCCCAAGGAATTTCATCACCGTCCTAGAGTCGAGTGAGTACTTCCCTAAGTGCGGAGGTTGAATCCCACAATCACTGCAAGGACAGAGTCTATTAAGCTCAGGAAAGGTAGTGCAGATATGCACCGGCTCTTTGCGAGGCAAGCAGAGACCTAGAACCACTTAAGTTCTAGACTTGATGAAGGAGCGCAAGAGTTGTGAAAAAGATCCTTCTAAGTGTTAAGTTCAGGAGAAAGAGCGCAACGCTCTTAAATCCTTCATAACTAACGAATCTTAGGAAGGATAGAGAGAATTCAAGTATCGAAAGGGAATATCCTTTTGTTTGGAAGATGAACGGATGAGATCCGTTCGGGAGGATCCGAGGTCTATCACAACCGTTAGATTTGAAGAAGGAACACATGCGTTAGCACCTCGACTCCTTCAACTTTCACACCCTGAAAATAGAAGGCTGACTTGTTATGCTATGCAAGCACCCTCTACTTCAATAAAAATAAACTTTACAGGACCTTGCTTCATGTGTTAAAATATGCAAAATAGATTATATGTCAAATTTATGTATCTTCTTGTAAATGTTTATGTGTGAGGATATGTTCTTTTAAATGGTTAAATATGTACTTTCAATAAATACATAGCAACATAACTTGCAACAAATAAACCATCAAACTCACAACAAGAACAACATGATAAAGGAGTTCACCCCCCTCTGGGCTACATCTCCTTGAGCCTCCATTAATGGACTTGGCTCTCTGGGATTAATTTGTCAAAAGTTATTTTACAAGCTTCTTCTCAACTCCAATGGAAAAATAGACTGTACCATTGGGATCAGAACACATAAAAACCCCAAAAATGACTAATAAAACTCACAAAACGGATCATGGCTCATCCGGGCATGACCTCTTCTACATGTGGCCTTAAGCTTCCCTGAGCTTCTCTTTGGAAAAAACACCTGTAAAAGTCCTCAAAGGCCTCTGAAACCTGTCCCAATGTGTTCAGAGCATATCAATTAGTCAAAAATGATTGTTCATTCACAGAAAACAAATATAGGCTCACCAAAACATGTCCTCAATCAATGAGGGCTTCAAGCTCCCTGAAGCTTCTTGAAACTTAAATGGCTAAACTCCTGCAAAAGAAGTCTTCAAATGGCCTTGATAACAGTGCCAATGGATTCAGGACGTCCAAAAACCCCTAGCTGGGCTTTTACGACACCTCAATCGGCCAAAAAATGAGAAAGATAGGCCTCCCGCCATCCTCTTCGTTCAAGCTTGTTGGCTCTGCATCTACAAAACACACCCTTGTCAAATGAACCTGGCACACACGCAATATATAGCGTGAAAACCCAGCACCGGGCGCAACCGCACCAACGGTGCAAACTGTAGGACGGTTATGGGTGCGTCAGCCCCTAACCGCCTAGCTCTCGGGCATATGGGGTCATAATATGACCACACACATTAAGAAAAAGGCTAACCGTTTTAAGCCCCCCGCGCTCTGGTTGTGGTCACATGGCACAATACAATAGAACCGTGGCTTAAACCATCAACATAAATCCCGTGCGTGCCAGGTGATATGTGGTCACATGTGGTAACATAACAAAACCACGGGCTAAACATTAAAAACCCTGCGCGCCTTTTAACAAAGAGTATGGTCGTATGCAATGTAATAGAACCACGGGTTGGGGCTAAGCCCCGGCCCGAATCCCCGCCATATCAACCATAATTCAAACTTAAATATATTAAAAAGCATATGGTTAATAAGAACCATCGCATGGTATAGTGGTCGGGCGGACTTTATTAAAGCGATTGGCCGGTGGGGAGCTCCATGGTTCGAATCCGGTGGACTATACAAAATTTTGAACAACAAAACAATAGACCAATAGCCAATAAATGGGTGCCACATGGAAGCCCATGACTGGGCCACGTGGCACCTTACCATTCGCTAATTAAATGCCACGTGTCAACAATCTATTCGTCCACGTGTCCTGCCATCAATGCCTGCCATGTCAACTGCCACATGTGAGTCGTACCCTACCACATCATCATGTATGGACCTTCCACATCAGCGTATGTTCATTCCACATCAGCATCCGTACGTACTGTACGGAATGCACAGTCAGCGTACCCTTTTTTTCCCTGTTTGGCGATTCGAACAGATCGTGATATCTCTCGCTCCCGATGTCTGTTTGAAACGAAACGAATTGCGTTGGGTTCGTGATGATGAGGGATATTCTCTCGTTCGTTTTGAGGCAATTCTGAGAATGTTTATTTTGAGCTAAAATTTGACCCCTGATCCAGATTTTGATCACACCTTCCCACTGAAAGGATTTTGGACCCACAAAATCTTATGATCATCTGACTTCTTTCAAGTTATATTAACTGATTCTACTTGAAAAGACTTTTCGACAATCACCTGGATACCTTGACATGCCCTGCACTGCAACTGACTATGTCCTTCAACCACTGTTCTCTGGTTGCTGCTAACCCACTGTTCTCTTTGTGCTTGGAAGACTGCCAACCTTCCCACTGAGAATCAAGTCCCTCTTTCGAACTCTTTGGCATCAAAACAATCAGCTCTCCAATGGCTACAAAAAATTTCCTGCGACATCTTGTCACAAGCCAAGAAAACCATCAATCTTGAAAACAAATTAAACAAGACTGAAAATGATGCCAACAAAGTCTTTTGCTCTTCAAACAAACTGTCGCATCTTGTACTTCATAAGAGCACATGGTGTTTTCTTTCATCTCGATGTACTCAAAATCAACTTACAAGTCAACAAACACCATCGACTAAACACAAGTCGAAAAACATAATCGCCACAACATAGTCGTCAGACAATCATCAACACTAGTCGAGACTCATTTGAAACATATCAACCTTCCAAAATGACAAGTCAACAAACATGATACACAATCATGTTACAATCATGAATCATTCATGATGAACCATCACCAGGTTCACTGCTTACACATACATAAAAACAAATGCATGTGCATGACTCTTCAACTCTCCTTCCAGTACAAACATAAGTACATAAACCCAAAACATGCGGGTACATAAGAGCTGAAATGAAAACAATACATGGTTGTAACAAGTGAACATCATATTCATCTTTTACATCCTCCTGGTGAATTTATGCAACAACAAAAATGCCTTCAAAATGAATTGCATTCACATGCAACTTGCAGCATGCAAGTTGTGATAAACTGCTGCAACTTATCATGCTTCCCATAAATGCACACATAACACTGAAAAGTGCATTTACAACAGAAAAATGCAAGCCTTACTTGCTCAATAAATCCAGCCATTTCTTACCAAGCCAACTCAACGATGACTTTTTCTGTTGAACATCGTCCTCTTGTGAATCATCTTGACTCACATCGATGATGGAATCTCCTCTTCCATTCTTGTCAATCTCTTTATCCATCTGCTTCTTGTGCTGTGGATGAGTGGTTGGATGCAAAGTCCAACATTGGTCAATGAGATGACCCCTCTTCTGACAATGAGTGCAAATCTTTTGCATCCTCTTTTCATGTTGTTTTTGCTTGTAAAGTTTCCTGAAAGTGGCCAATCTTTTCCAACACTTTGAAACATGATGGTTATATAAACCACAATATGTACATGGATTATTTCTTCCATTTTTACATACAAATTTATCATGCTTAACATAATCAAAAGCAACTGAATGATAAGTGGAATTATACCTTGAACATTCACCTTTATCGCCTCTTTGAGGAGGTGAATTTGAAGAGTTACAAGCTCTCCTTTGAAGACCATCAACAGTATTCTTGTCATCATCACTGTCATAACTCTTTCATTTTACACATTCGCATTCATCTTGAACACAAGCCTTGCATACTGGAGGGAATGAACTTTCAAAAAAATTTCTTGAACTTTCACCTTTAAAGCCTTCTTGAGGAGGTGAACTTGAAACAAAATTTGTTCTTGGAACTTTTTCCCTTGTCTCCTCGACTTTGGAATTTGCTCCATTCATTCGTTCATATCCAAGACCACAATACTTAGGTCTTTCTTCAACAACAATAGGCTCAACAATGCCTTGTGCATGCTTACCCAAACCTCTACCTTCATAGCCCATTTTTAGCAATAACTTGGACCCTATTCCTCTTGTGTGACTTTCAAAACCACCAAAACATTCATTTTGAGAGGAATTAGAAGATAAACTAACATTTCATACCTTATGTTCATGCATGTACTTGGTAAGGGTTTCCTTTGCCTCATGGAGTTGAATCTCCATCTCATGCAACCTTTGAAGAAGCTGGTCTTTCTCCTTCTTCATGGCCATCAACTACTCTTCAAGAGAAATGCTCTCATTTCTGCCTTCACACATCTCTTTCATCAAATCTCTCATGGTTAGAATTTCCTCTTTGTCAAAGAATTTAGATAATGAAGATGTATGAGAAATATCAATGCTTGAAACTTCCTCCATCTTTGCAAGATATCAAACTTCAACACAAAACTTGCACAAATACCAATAGCTAAATCTCAAGCTATCAATGGCAAACACATGAGAAAAACAAACTATGCTCTGATACCACCTGATCCGAAAATAGAAGTTTGACTTGTTATGCTATGCAAGCACCCTCTACTTCAATAAAAATAAACTTTACAGGACCTTGCTTCATGTGTTAAAATATGCAAAATAGGTTATATGCCAAATTTATGTATCTTCTTGTAAATGCTTATGTGTGAGGATATGTTCTTTTAAATGGTTAAATATGTACTTTCAATAAATACACAACAACATAACTTGCAGCAAATAAACCATCAAACTCACAACAAGAACAACATGATAAAGGAGTTCACCCCCCTCCGGGCTACATCTCCTTGAGCCTCCATTAATGGACTCGTCTCTTTGGGATTAATTTGTCAAAAGTTCTTTTACAAGATGCTGCTCAACTCCAATGGAAAAACAAACTGTACCATTGGGATCAAAACACATAAAAACCCCAAAAATGACTAATAAAACTCTGAAAACGGATCATGGCTCATCCGGGCATGACCTCTTCTACATGTGGCCTTAAGCTTCCCTGAGCTTCTCTTTGGAAAAAACACCTATAAAAGTCCTCAAAATCCTCTGAAACCTATCCCAATGTGTTCAAAGCATATCAATTAGCCAAAAATTATTATTCATTCACAGAAAACAAACATAGGCTCACCAAAACATGTCCTCAATCAATGAGGGCTTCAAGCTCCCTGAAGCTTCTTGAAACTTCAATGGATAAAATCCTGAAAAAGAAGTCTTCAAATGGCCTTGATAACAGTGCCAATGGATTCAAGATGTCCAAAAACCCCTAGCTGGGCTTTTACGGCACCTCAATCGGCCAAAAAATGAGAAAGATAGGCCTCCTGCCATCCTCTTCCTTCAAGCTTGCTAGCTTTGCATCTACAAAACGCACCCTTGTCAAATGAACCTGGAACACATGCAATATATAGCGTGAAAACCCAGCACCAGGCGCAACCGCGCCAATGGTGCAAACTGTAGGACAGTTATGGGCACGCCAGCCCCTAACCGCCTAGCTCTCGGGCATATGGGGTCATAATATGACCACGCGCATTAAGAAAAAGGCTAACCGTTTTAAGCCCCCCGCGCTCCGGTTGTGGTCACATGGCACAATACAATAGAACCGTGGCTTAAACCATCAACATAAATCCCGCGCGCGCCAGGTGATATGTGGTCACATGTGGTAACATAACAAAACCACGGGCTAAACATTAAAAACCCCGCGCGCCTTTTAACAAAGAGTATGGTCATATGCAATGTAACAGAACCACGGGTTGGGGCTAATCCCCGGCCCGACTCCCCGCCATATCAACCATAATTCAAACTTAAATATATTAAAAAGCATATGGTTAATAAGAACCATCGCATGGTATAGTGGTCGGGCGGACTTTATTAAAGTGCTTGGCCGGTGGGGAGGTCCACAGTTCGAATCCGGTGGACTATACAAAATTTTGAACAACAAAACAATAGACCAATAGCCAATAAAGGGGTGCCACGTGGCACCTTACCATTCGCCAATTAAATGCCACGTGTCAACAATCTATTCATCCACGTGTCCTGCCATCAATGCATGCCACGTCAACTGCCACATGTGAGTCGTACCCTACCACATCATCATGTACGGACCTGCCACGTCAGCGTACAGTCATTCCACATCAGCATCCGTACGAACTGTACGGACTGCACAGTCAGCGTACCCTTTTTTTCCCTGTTTGGCGATTCGAACAGATCGTGATATCTCTCGCCCCCGATGTCCGTTTGAAACGAAACGAATTGTGTTGGGTTCGTGATGATGTGGGATACGCTCTCGTTCGTTTTGAGGCAATTCTGAGAACATTTATTTTTGAGCTAAAATTTGACCCCTGATCCAGATTTTGATCAGAACACATGCGTTAGCACCTCGACTCCTTCAAATTTCGCACGTTCGACGAATGTTGGTAATAATCATGAAGGGGACAGATCCTTTGAAGTCCAAAACTCGAAGTCGCGATGTGATCTGGGCCATAGATCTAAGAATATATCGGGACCCACCTCGATCGTTGGATATGTGAGTTTCGAGTTCGTGCGACGGGAGAATTGCGCATTGGTGTGACTAAACCTCCGAAATCTTAAGTAGCGATGTGATCTAGACTGTAGATCCAAGGATCTATCGGGACCCTCCTTGACCATCGAATTGGCGATATCGGAGTTCTCCTATCGAGAGAATGGCACGTTGGTGCTACTAAACTTTTGAAACCTGAAGTTGCGATGTAATCTGGACCATTGGATCGAGGAAGTTCATGGACCATCAATATGATGTGAGCGGATTAAAGCAAGGAGTGCGTGGGAATTATAAATCCCCTAAGGATCAAGCTCAGAAAGGATAACATTTTTCAGAAGTGTCGAAGAGATCCAAGGAGATATATTCGTAGGGGAAGCAATGGTCGAGACCTTTGAATACTTAGAAAACCGGAGGAGATCATAAGCTCAGGAGGAGGAGAAACCGTGGTCATTGGATCGAGCACTGTGAAGAACCTGGATTGTTAGATCACAGTCCAAACAACAAGGAATGAGCATAGAGGAGCTCAGATCTGGGTCGTTAGATCTAAGCGCGAGGACCAACAGTCATTGGATCCCAAGGAAAGTGCACGAGGTCTAACCCTTTGAAGGTGCACAGTAGAGAGGACTTTGTGAAGTCCCGAAGTTCCAAAATCATTGGAACCATCCATCGTCAAAATTGACAGGTGGAAGCATATCCAAGAGTTCTAAGAATTGGACTTCGGAAGCTTTGCAAGGGGAAGAATGGAGTTGATCCTAGTCATTGGTACTGGGAAGGACACATGGAGAGAGATCGTCATTTCGTTGATTCTCAGATTGGAAAAAGCCCGAGGTAAGAGTTGTGAGAACTCGCGAAATCTGAGTTCGTGAAATTGATCACAGTCGTTGGATCACAGAGGGTTGTGGGTCGTTGATCTGAAGCAGGTGAATATCGAGAGATCGAGAATCAAAAGAAGAGAGGTGATCTATCTTCCAACTTCGTGAAGCGCAAAGACCCAAAGTGTTTGGGATTTGGCCCCAGGTCATAGTCGGAGGTCATATCATCAGAAGTCAAAGGAAGGAGCTAGCGCATGCTAGGCTCTTATCTCGAAGTTTGGGATTTCGAGGATCGAAAGAGTCGGGAGTGACTCCCAGCAAACACCCGAAGTCCGAACTCACAATTTGATCGTAACCATCGATCGAAGGGAGAGCATGGACCATAGATTTGGTCTTGGAGGGAGTTTGCATTTCAGACTTTAGAAGAAAAGGAATGGACTACCCTTGGGATACGCAAAGTCTTGAAGTGCTTGATATTTGGGCCCTAGGTTATAGCCCATCGTCACAATCGAAGGGGCCTAGCGGGAGGAGCTAGTTCCTAGAGGATTCGTCGATCGGGAAATCAGAAATCAAGAGTATTGGGTTTGGCCCATGGAATAAAACCCAAGTTCTGAGGTCATGAAGCGCCTTTTGGATATGTGTGTGGTCACATCCAGTGGTCACGTGGATGAATCTTACACCTGGTGCTAGTTCGCACAGGTGGAGTTTCGTGTTAGGACCATGGATTTGTTTCATGGAGGTTCCAGCAGGGACCCGAAGAGTTGCTTCATCTCAGGAATAGGAGATGATCCATTGACTGGGAGGTCAGCAAGCCCCGTTGAGTTAGAAGCTTACGAGCTACATGAGGAAAAATAAATTATTTTTTTTGTGCCCCATCGTGGGTGTGTTACAGATGAGAACGCTCTGTGCCAATCCTTTTTCATGTTGGATGAGTTCCATTTGTCTCAGTGCCAACCCTTTTTCATGCTGGATGAGAACACTCATTGCCAACCCTTTTTCATGCTAGATGAGTTCCACCTGTCTCAGTGCCAACCCTTTTTCATGTTGGATGAGAACACTTAGTGCCATCCCTTTTTCATGATGAATGAGTTCCAGTTGTATCAGTGCCATCCATTTTTCATGCTGGATGAGAACAATCAATACCAACCCTTTTTCATGCTGGATTATTTACACATGTCTCAGTGCCAACCCTTTTCATGCTAGATGAGAACACTCAGTGCCAACCCTTTTTCATGCTGTATGAGTTCCACCTGTCTCAGTGAAAACTCTTTTTCATGTTGGATTAGAAAACTCAGTGCCAACCCTTTTTCATGCTGGATGAGTTCCACATGTCTCAGTGCTATCCCTTTTTCAGGTTGAATGAGCTCCACATGTCTCAGTGCCAACCCTTTTTCATGCTAGATGAGAACACTCAGTTCCAACCCTTTTTCATGTTGGATGATTTCCACATGTCTTAGTGCCAGCCCTTTTTCATGTTGAATGAGATCACTCAGTGCCATCCCTTTTTCATGATGGATAAGTTCCACATGTCTCAATGCCAACCCTTTTTCATGCTGGATGAGGACACTCCCTTTGAAGAGGGACCACACCAATCTTGTCCCTGAAGTACTCAAACTTCATCCTTGACAATGACTTGGTAAACACATATGCAACTTGATCCTCTGTAGTCACGAAATTAGAGCCTCACTGCTCCCTTCTGCATTATATCCATGATATAGTAATATATGATCTCGATATGCTTCGACCTGTCATAGACCACGGGATTCTCTGACGAATTCATGCAACTCTGGTTGTCACACCAAATGTAGGTCACCTCTAGTCCAAGACCAAATAACCCAGACAAAATTTCTTGAAGCCACACTACTACTACACATGTTGCCAAATACACAACTTCAATTGTACTAAGCGCCACACATGACTGCTTCATGCATCCAATGGAGCCTATTACTTCTTATTGTAGTACCCATCTCCCTCTGGAATTGACCGTCCAACTCCCTCTCGAGAACTGAATACCAACTGAATCTTCAACCTACTGACTTCAACACTTGTCCTATAGAACAAGTCTCATCATCCTCTTCTTGTAGGTCTTACCTACAAGTCAAATTCTATCCAATAGTCTACAATTTCTGAAGCCACACTGCTTCATGAGTTGCTACACATGTTTCCACGTAATCAACTTCAGTCATACTGAGCGCCACACATGATTGTTTATTTCATCTAGAGGAGCCTCCTACTCCTTACTGTATTACCCAACTCCCTCTGGAACTGATTGTCCGACTCCCTCTCGAGCACTTAATATCAACTAGATCTTCAACCTATTGACTTCATCACTTGTTCTCCAAAACAATTCTCGTCATCCTCTTCTTGTAGGTCTTACCTAAAAGTCAAATTCAGTCCAATAGTCAACAGTTTTTGAAGCCACACTGCTTCGTGACTTGTTGCACATGATTCCACATACTTTATCTCAGTTGTACTGAGTGCTACACACAACTGCTTCGTGTTTCTCCATGAAACCATATTGGAGCCTATACTAAAGCAATATGTTGAAGTACTCTTTCAATAAGGAATACTTCCGGACCAATCTGAATTTGAATATCCATAAAACCTGAACTCATGGTCTGTCACATACATGAGACCATAATACAATGTACCCTTAAGGTACCTCATCACATGTTTTGTTGCGACCAAATGAACCTACCTGGGCTACTCCATATATTGATTCAGGGTGTTCACAATAAAACATATATCCAGTCTTGTGTTCTTCAAGTTCATCAACGAACCCACCATTTTCCTGTATAAAGTAACATCCACAGTCTCTAAAGTCGTAGCCTGCAACAAATTCAGATTTGATACCATAGGTGTATCCATTGCCTTGCAATCCAACATCCTGAACCTCTTCAGGATTTCCACTGTATACTTCCCTTGATTCAGAAAAATCACATCCTATCTCTACCATACCTCGGGACCCAAAAAGTAATGCATCATCCTGAGATCTTTCATCTCAAACTTAGCAACCAATTTTTCTCTTACACTCTGAGATGAGATTTTCCACATCTATTTAGAAATAGGTCATCCATATACAACAATAGTATTACTAGACCATCATCCACAACCTTAAAGTAAAGGTTAGGATATGCATTGTTGTTTGTAAATCCTAATCTCGTCAGAAAATTGTCAATATTTCCAAACCATGCTTTGGGTGCCTGCTTTAATCCATATAAATCCTTCTTCAATATGCACATTGAGTGTCCTGTAGTTGTCACGTACTCAACAAAGTGTTTTGTGACTATAAGGACCATTCTTCCTGATCAGGTTTCCATATTTTCCATAGGAATAATTTCAATCCTTCTAGATGTTGAAAGCCACACAATTTGAGTCTTATGTCCTTAGAAGACTATGCCAAGGCCATTCTCCATTGGGAAAATTACCATGACTAATCCCGGGAGAATGTCAGCCCGATGTTGAAACATTAACACTTAAGAATAACTTCTGAGATTACATAAAATATCAACACTCCCTCTTAATGAGGAAGTTATTATATCCGGCACAGACTCTAACATTGTCGCCATCCACACAAGCTCATGACCATAGAATTCCAGACACACGAATCTATACATCACATGAAATCCATAGTGACTTCACATCATGCATCTAGGGATGGTGGGTAGCTCTCTAATAGTTACAATATGTCATCATGAAACTATCCAGTTTCCCGCAGAAAACATCTGAAACCATCACTCCCTTTGAGGATATATAGTCTTTGGAGCCATCTACTCCTTCTGCATGTGTTGACCTCCTCTTCTTCTTCATTACATGGATATGTACAACTCTATATCTGGATAGTCTTGCTTCATGTTGCTTCTGACGATTGTCATTATGGGTGCTTCTCAAAGCTATTACGTGTGATGTGCCTGGAATAAGAAACAAGAACAACAAAAAATCATCTACTAGATGAGATCAATTTATCTTGTGCACAACTATATATAATGACCCTCGAAATGATACGTCTTCAACTAACACACATCCATAATATACTCGATGTCATACAACTAACCATGCTGATTTTATAGTGTTAAATTAGACAAGCACAATTTTTTGCAAGTGGTAATTACTTCCAACGATATTGCTTTAGTAAACTCTAGAACATCACTAAGTAATTACACTCAGAAAATTTCAACTACTCAGAAACTTTGGCCTCTTCCTTAGATCACTTCCCACGTGTGAGAGAGAAAAATATGTGTGTCTATTGTTGTGTCTTTTTATAGTAATATTAAATTGATCCAAAAAGACACGTCTCTTTTAAAATTTAATTCTATTTTATTTCTTATAAATAGTTGAAGAATACCTCATGTAACTACCCAAAGATTAATTTGGTTATAATCCATCCACATAGTATTTGACTTTGTTAAATTGTTCCTCCATAATTCATGTGATTATTTGCATAAATATAGGTAGAAGTAAATATGTAGTACATTCCTCATATTTAGGTAATTAGACATTTTTACTAGAAATTATTGCCCACCATAATTTATGGAAATCTTTCTATAATTTAGGTAGGAGTAAAAAGTAAATATGTTGTACATAGAGATTGAAACAACCCCATAAATTTAGAACTCCCAAGACTTTACTCTACTCTCATTTTCTTGGGCCCTCCTGTGAGGGAGTCAAGCCCAGTCTCACTCTGATACCATGTTGAATTTTTCATAAGAGATGATTGTTGATGATAAAAATCACAACGAGGATTTCACTCCCAAAATGTTGCTAAAAGCCTATTATTATAAGATAATGATATATATAATACTAGTAGGTGTGGACCCCTTGAATATTGGAAGATCATAGATAATATTGTTATTCATTTTATGTTGTTGTTCGATGATGCTTACAGGGATCTACATGATTGATGATGAAATATTGGTTTTATTTGCGACAAATAGAAGATGGATAATTCATGCTATGTGTGGGTTTCGTTACTCTAAATTCTCAATTCCATGTCATGATGGATTATGTGAACTTTTATTACAATGTTATTGATGCTATGATCTATTACATGTTACGCTTGCACAAAAACACATGTTAGTCGTGATAAGAGATAAAAGCAATTTAGGTAATTAGACATTTTTACTAGAAATTATTGCCCACCATAATTTATGGAATTCTTTCTATAATTTAGGTAGGAGTAAAAAGTAAATATGTTGTACATAGAGATTGCAACAACCCCATAAATTTAACACTCCCAAGACTTTACTCTACTCTCATTTTCCTAGGCCCTCCTGTGAGGGAGTCAAGCCCAGTCTCGCTCTGATACCATGTTGAATTTTTCATAAGAGATGATTGTTGACGATAAAAATCACAACGAGGATTTCACTCGCAAAGTATTGCTAAAAACCTATTACTATAAGACAATGATATATATAATACTAGTAGGTGTGGACCCCTTGTAGATTGGAAGATCATATATAATCTTGTTATTCATTTTATGTTGTTGTTCGATGATGCTTATAGGTATCTACATGATTGATGATGAAATACTGGTTTTATTTGCGACAAATAGCAGATGGATAATGCATGCTATGTGTGTGTTTCGTTACTCTAAATTCTCAATTCCATGTCATGATGGCTTATGTGAACTGTTATTACAATGTTATTGGTGCCATGATCTATTACATGTTACACCTGCACAAAAACACATGTTAGTCTTGATAAGAGATCAAAGCAATATGAGAAAAACAATCCAAGGAAGAGGAGCTATCCTATACTATACTATGTTATGCTACATTATATGCAAATGAAATTAAAAGGATTATTGTTAGTCCTACCTAAAAAAGTTAGTGTCTATACGATGTATTGAGTTATATGAAGGCACATTCGATATGTGTTATGGTTTTGGACATTGGTTATTATGGGTAGGGTGGCACATTTGGCAAGTAATGGATGTTAATTTCGATGCATGGATTAATTGAATGGATTAATTGATGGTTGGTTGGCGTGTACTAAGTAATTGAATGAGTAGAGGATGGAAGAAATGTGAATTTATTGCACGTCACTCCATACCTCTCCCACTGGTCGTCACCCTAGCTTGGCTATTGTTCAATTTTTGTTCATTGTGGTTAATCTATGATTTTCAGGCGAGGAAAGAACTGCTCGACCAAGCTCGCGTTTTTAAGTCTATTTGGTTACAAGTATGTTTTTTTCACCATCCATGAACTCACTTTGTTTATGAAATAAATGTTGGCTCAATGATGTATTGGTCTGTTCTTTTATTAAGACTGGCAACTATGTAAACTTGTGATATTTCTATGGAATGGTTGGTTGTGTGTATTCACTGTAAATGAAAGATTGGATAGTTGAAGTCATGATTTCATTGATGATTATGTGTGGTGGAAGCCATGAAGGATCTATGTTGTCTTATGGGTTTTGGTTGGAGGGTTTCATTCGGCCCAGACTTGATAGCCATATCCACATAGTTCTTGTAAATATACCCAGTCATATTTGGTGTTCTGGGGTTGTTGTGTTTGATTTTGAACCACCTTGGGTCACTGCTATCGTTTTCGCCTGGTCGTGGACTCGTGTATGATTTTGGTTTCTGCACAATTGGTTATGGTGGCTATTATGCCAAGATGATTTCTTTAGGGATTGTTGCTATTTCATGGCTCTGTTTTTATGTTAGCATTATTCAGTTTGATTGGGGAAATCCATGAGGGTTATGCCCTGCGTGTTCTTGGTGTTATTACAGGCCAGTAACAAGCATATGCTCCTATGTTCGTAATCTCTCCTACCTGGTGATATTCCACCATGTCTTACAAGCTATTGGTTATGTGGCATTCATGTCCACCGTGTTGTCTCAAAGGGTTCTCACCTGTTGTTGGTGGTCGACTCCAGTCTCCATGTGTTGGTTCCACAGAGCGAACCCTTGACTACTTAGAGCCCGTTTTTGATAATGAACCAATCGTGTATATTGTTGACTGTTATGAGTTGGTAGAGTA
Organism: Picea engelmannii; assembly: GCA_009831015.1. Lineage (NCBI taxonomy): Eukaryota > Viridiplantae > Streptophyta > Pinopsida > Pinales > Pinaceae > Picea > Picea engelmannii. Next base: position 10,353 of record ML845507.1, on the reverse strand, counting down.
GCGTTGACAGTGTTGATTATTGGTTCGTCTCTGTTAATAGAATTAACAATGGTTTTTAATATTGGTAGATGGTTGCTGCATTATTTATGATGACAGTTGAATTGATAGCTCAACATGGTTAATTGGTTGATTCGAGAAATGAAATGGGCACACAGTCGCTTCCTCTTGTGTTGTAACAGTTGGATTCTTAACTCAACATTGTTTTATGGTTTGATTGGTAGTATGCCTCTTTTCATTATGCGTTGGGTTGTGTGTTTCCTACAACATGGTATAAGTTGAAACGATGGTTGTTGTTACTATGTGTTTTAATTGCCAATCAAGATTATTGCAATTTAAAATCGTGATACTTGTGACTTGGCTATCTTTGCGTATGTTTTATGGATATCGCGCATCGTATTAGAGATGGGAACAAGTTTTATAATAGTATAGTTTCATTACATGTTATTTGTTAAATTGATTAGGGGAATGGAATCGGGCACGATTTTTAAAGAATGTGTGTCTGTGTTTTATTTGAGGAAACATTTCATGGACAGTGGTTGATGGTTTGGATGCTGAACAGAGTCAATACAAATGACTGTGTGTTCATTGGAATTGTTTTAATTGTTTAAAAGAAGAAGTGAGAGTAAACATAATTCTTGTACATGTTTTTTTGGAAGGCATATTATTTTGATTATGATGAAACTGTGATTAATTAAAAGTGTTAAGGATTTAAAGGTGAACAATGAGAAATTTTAACACACAGTAATGGTTATATTATACACATAAATTGTTTAATTGATCACAAAAATTATTTGGTTAGCGTTGGATTGTTTGCATTAAATACATAATTTTTTTATGGATTACTTAATTGATTTTATGAACAATATCCTCTCTTTTCCCCTACCATTATTTCACTTTTCGCTAATTACAATTCTGTTGCCTTCCCATTTTCATTACTCACTCCTTATTCCAAAAATTTAATTACAATTAAGAGGAACTCTGTATTATGACAATTTAAAATGGATTACAATGATATGTTCTTTGGTTTACATTACAATTGATTGTTTGTTGTCTATGAGCAGTAATCGTGATCTTTTCCCCCTCATTTTAACATTTTTCGCTCAATACAACCCCTCGCATATCCCAGAACCTTTTCTCACTCCCTTCTCATTGACAACGATTAAACAATTTGTATGGATTGGATTGCATGAGTCGGATATGTTGCTGAGCCAAAATTTATTTCATATTTTAAAAAAAGAGTTGTCATGTATGGTTGTTAAAGAAACTATTTTCTAATAAATCATGCATACATAAATGAGATTTTTCAGCCGAGGTAGCCATGGAAGAGGTAACCGAGGAATAAGTAATTGGAACAGAGGCCCTAGAAGGCAAAGATTCTCCATACACTTTGATGTTGAATAACAAGATTTAGGCCATCTATTTCAATATGGGTTTTTTAATTGGATTGGGAGAGGAGTGGTCCAACCTAGGCCTGAAAGGCCTCCCTTCCAAGCCCCATAGGTCCATGGTATCCCTATGCCCCCTCATGTCTCATTGCAGCCTGAAGTTCCCGAAAATGATGGATGGCAAGAGATTGTCCACCTGACAGTCTCTCAACATAGTGGCTGGCCCAATTTGTCTTTACTTGTTCCCCTGTCTATCAATCAAATTGTCCAAGATGCCCATGTACACTCACCAGTTCAGTCTTCCCATTCGATTAAAAGGTTGAAAATCAAGGCCCACCATGCCCCTAACAAAGGAAAAGCCATCGATGTCCCTTCCCCACCCTACAATGACTCTGATAAATATGTGTCCTCCCACATGCATCTGAGGGATGATTGTTCTCATGTGATCAACGAGATTAGGCCTAAAGGCTCAGCATAGCCAAAGGAAAATTCAGAGAGATCAAAAGGTGACAACAACAATAAGGAAAGGATTGCATATCAGAGTGGGAAATATGGATTTAAAGTTTTTATTTATTTATTAATTGTTGAGAACAGTTGACTTCAGAAATTTTGGACAACATACTATTTTTGGATATATGAGTAATATGTTTTGGAAATAATTTCAAATATCATTGAGATGAATTTTCAAATATGAATGTGATGATGGGAGTCACAAGGAGGGATGTTTTGTTTAATTAACTAGTTGTGTTATGATTGTTAAAAGCTAAAGGGAGACACAAGGGGTCCCACCTACTAGTTATTATTTATTTAAAAACCCTTATTATGATTATTACTTTTCCTCCTTAACTAAAAAAGTTGGTTGAGTTTTTGTTAACTTAACTAATGAAGTAGTTCAACTACTTCAATCAATTCCAATTTTCTTAAAGGCAAAAGAAAAGGGAGGAACAAGGGGAGAATAGAAGGAGAATCATACGAAGGTTTTCTCTTTAAGTTTTTTGAGATAATTCAGTTTTCATTCATTCCTTAATTCATTAGAATCCTAATTCTTTTTTATGATAGCAGGGTCTCATTGTAGACAGTAAGATTCAGGGTTGGATTACATCATTCCGACACTTGTGTTTCAGAGGTGTTGATCTATCTTTGATAGTCTGTGTAGACTTGTCTGTTTGTGAATTAGTTTTCATGATTGACAAAGGCTATTGTGCAGAGTCTAGTGGGCAACAATCTGTATCAAGATGATCCATCTTTTCAAGTTCAATTTTTTTTATTTTCTGTCAAAAGTCCTTTAGTATGTTTCATCGGGGACGTCTAAGTTTGACTTTGGTCCAAAACTTCCTCAGGAAATTTTGTAAAGAGAACGATTCTTTGATGAATTGGAATGAAATAAAGGATTTATTTATGTCTCATATGTGTTGATTATTGACTTAGTTTCTTTACTTATGTCTCTATATCTATTTCAACATCTAATATGTTCAGAAAATTACATAAAAATGATTTTTTCAACAAGCTTTTAATTATAAAAAAACAACCTAAGCACTTGTAGATAATACTTGTGAATTAGGATATCAGTTTTGATGGCTATAAACATAGGGTGATATTCCCATCTATCATTCTTTAGCCAAGGAGGATCTGGAAATGTTTGAGTAAGATCATTTCATATCTTTTCCTCAACATTTATTTGGCGACCATACTGGGAAGATATTCAATATCTCTCTGGTTAATTTTTATGCTGGATTAGCATCGAATACATCTATTTTTCTGATATTGATTCTTTGAATGTTTATTTCTTAATGACTGTGCATGTTGCAAGGTAGTCCAATATTGAGCCCAGTCTTCAAGATCAGGCCAGCATTGCTTTGAATTTATTCAACACCATTTTAGACACTGCCAATACTCGTGTTGAGCTTAATCATTCATGGGAAACAATTGAACGAGACATTAGTGCCCAAGAACGTTGGAAAGTTAGACGTAGACAACCTAGAAATCAGAAGTAACCTTCTTGTTCCTTCAGTTTTGGCCTTACTTTTATGTCTTTAGACTCTCACGTTTCTAGAAGAAGAAGACGTGTATCACCTGAAATTAATCCTATTGCTGAAATAGGAAGAAGAAGCATTGTGTTATTGACCCAACAAAGTGCTCTAAGAAAATTTTTATCTAATTCATCTTATTTGTCTTTCTCTCCCTCACCTATCATCCATAAGATGACATCTAGTGGTGGCTCTGGTGGCACTGGAAGTGCTTCCTTATCTTATTTTTCATCTTATTCAGTGATTGGTAGCTTATATAGACACCATATCCATGTCCAATCTACCACAAATCCCACCAAATTCATTAAAAATTATGGGCTTTTTCATTTTGAAGAAGACGCCACAACCACACCGTGGTATGTGTCCTCTCCTCTTAACCTAGCACCTATTATTCGTCCACTTCCTAAATTCAAAGAGCATCTCCCTAGGTTTTCGGGGAATAACATTGTCACTACAAATGAACACCTGGTGGAATTTTCTAATGCTTGTCACAATATAGGAGCCAATGACAACGATACTTGCATGTGCTTATTTGTCAATTCCTCGAAAGGAAAGGTTGTAGCCGATTTCTTTGACCTTCCTCCTAATATTCTATCGAATTGGGAAGAGTTAGTATATTGGTTCATATCCACCTGTGGGAAATCTAAAATCCCAACTGAGCAGTTACATGAGTACAATAACATCGCCTATAAGGATGGCGATACCATCAAGTCTTTCAACTTGAGTTTCACTAAGCTATAAAATCAAATCCTTGAGCTCATTCGACCTCAGAACCAAGCCGCTTTCATGCATTACTACAATGCATTACCTTCCCCCTATCGTCATAGGCTTGAGGAAAAATCCATTGATAACCTCAGTTCCGCTCTGCATACTTGTTTAGAGTATGAAGAACAACTCGAAAGAACAAGTCTTCCCCAGGGAGAATCGGTTAAACAGACAAGCACGTCTGCCCTCTTACGGCTAGTACAAGATATGAATAATCATATGATAACATATGAGAAAAAGAGAAATATCTCCCCTCTAACCCCCGGAGCTTCATCATCTTCTACACCCCCCTTTAGAAACCCAATTGAAAATAATTTTCATCCCTAGGCTATCTTACATCAAATTTGGTGTAAATTTTGCGAGGAACACCACAAAGAAGCCACATGTGAGGTAAGAAAGAGAGTCAGAGATAATATATTTGGTAAAAGACCAAAAACTACCATCGTTGTCCTAGATTTTGCAGAGCCAGAAGATGTCATGATCATCAATACTAGGAACAAATCCTACGCTCCCAAACGAAAATATGATCCTCCCCGCAATTCTTCTAGCCCAATCTCATCATCACCAACTTCTACGGTTCAGGTTCCTAAGGTTCTCGACAGTCAAGAAACAACTTCCCCTCTCCCCTCTTCCAAATACAATATTATGAATCAATTGGCCATCATCAAAGCAAATGCCACCCTCCTGGACACGGTTGTCGTCCCTGAGAAACACATTTGAAACAATTTATGGAAGGAAAATATTGTGTTGTATCCAACCTCTCTGAAGAGGTAAATGAAGAGGATTCGTCTATAAATAAAGTAGGTGTACATAACTTTAGATACCCTATAAAAAATCCCCCTTTTTATATTTCTGTAAAGATCATGGATAAGATCGCCCATTGTTACCTCATTGATGGCGGTTCGGGCCCAAGTGTGATGTCGAATATTATTATGGAAGAGCTAGGATTGTCTTGTACAAATGAGAACAAAAGAAGCAAGCTCTCCTATAATAGTCTACAACAAACGACCATAGGTTATATTAAATATGTGACCTTAGTTTTGTGCGCACACCCTGAAATAAGGACAACCCTTAGTATTTAATTAATTGATATGCCAGTAAGTAATTATTCAATCATCTTGGGAAGAGATTGGCAAGATTTAACAGGTGGATACCTCTCACTCGATGGAACACATTTATATGTTCCTCGGAATGGTAAAAACATTATAGTCCTTAGAGAGGGAAGGATTTCACCTTAGATAGAAAGTGTTCCACAACCTAATGTGAACTATGTTGAAGAGGACCTAGGGGTGTATTCCATCTTTTCTGAGGAATATAATGTCCCCTTGGAACAAATTGATTTAGATGATGGTATGTGGCACATGCACTTCGATGGTTCATGATCTAGTGAAAGTAACGAAGATGGCATAATCTTATACTCTCTTGTTGGGAAGATTCATAATTTTTCTTACAGGTTAGAGTTTTCTTGCACAAACAATGTCACTGAATTCGAAGCTTTAATATTAGGCATTGAAAAAACCTATAATCTTGGCTATGGTCACCTTTCAATTTTTGGGGATTTCAAGCTTGTCGTGAACCTTGTACGTAAGATTTACTCTCCTAGAAACAAGTTGATGAAACGATATACCCAAACTGTTTGGGCACTTATCTCGAACCTATTATCTTTCAACATCAGTCATGTTAAGAGGGAATTGAACTCAATGGATGATCGGTTAGTTGTTTTTGCAGCCTCTCCTAATCAAAAATCTCTACCACATAGACATGATTGTACTTTTCAATCTCTGTATCGTCCACATATTCCTGAAAATATAGTATCTTGACAAGTCTTCCCTAGCAATGAGAGCATCTTTGATTTCATCCAAAATGAACCCTATAAGCCCAAGGAAATCATATCCATAGAAGATAAAAAGATTCCTAAAGGCTTGAATCCTCTAGAGATTTCATTTTCATCGAGTGATGTAGGCAATGAAGAGAAATAGAAAGAAGAGGAGTCGAAAAGGAAGGTGGGTGAAACCATCTCCTTGAATATTCGTACACCTAAATCTCCAACAAATTCTAAAATAGGTGCCCAATGTTCTGATAAAAAGAAGATGAAGTTTGTCGAACTACTTGGTGAATTTCGAGATTTTTTTGCTTGGTCTTACAAAGATCTTCCTGGTTTTGATATTGGTATTATACCGCATGCCATCCCCATCAAGGAAGGCATAAAACCAGGTAGGAAAAAACAAATACATGTCAACCCTACGTTGAGAGAAACTATTTGAAGGGAGTTGGAAAAATTCTTGAAGGCGGGAATCACCTTTTGGATCAACTACCCTGAATGGGTTTACAAATTGGTTCATGTTATGAAATTCACTAATCATATTAGATTCTGCATTAATTATCGCACATTCAATCAGGCTATTATGAAAAATCCTTTCCCTCCCCCTAATATGGAAATGATTCTGCAACAGGTTGTAAGCTTACAGATGGGGCCCTCACTTGATAGTTTTTTTGGTTACAATCAAATCAAGGTAAAAAGGGAAGATTCTTACAAAACCACCTTTATCACAAATTGGGGTACCGTGACTTGTGAACGTATGCTTTCTGGATTACCTGATGCAAGTACCACTTTTAAAAGATCTATACAAATAACTCTTGATGAATTGATCAATATTCATATATATCTTAATGATCTAATTATATACGTTAAAGGGTTGATAATTAACTCGGAGTTTCAAGTGTTATGTTTGGGTCCCTTCAAAATCACTTTTTTCCTGGGTACTAACTCTTACATTATAAAGGATTTACAGGAGCGATTGTTTTCCTATAGAACTAATGTTTCTCACTTGAAACATTATGTGGAACCAACTTGAAAGGTTTTAACGTTGTTTGTATTTTTTGTATATTAGTAGTCTAGCTTTGCTTCCATTTTTTCACTATTTTTCATTTCTTCTTTACAGTAGTTTGATTTGTGCTCTCTGTTTTTAACAATTTCCCATTTCCTTTACATTCTGTCACTTTATTTCTATCGTTTTGAATTTTGCAATTTTAATTCTGTCATGATTTTTATTGCTTTTTCGTCTTTTAGTTGATTTTGGTTCAAGAATAAGATGTTGGATCAGTTCTTCCATAGTGACACTCCTGTAAGATATTGTTAGTCAATAACAATCAATCTTACATAATTGTTATGATGTTCCCCCTGAAAGCACTTGAATTTGTTATCTGCTTCCACTTGTATCTTATAAAGAAATTGGTTATCTCTCGCTTCTACTTTCCATTTCTTCATCCATTTGAGAATTTAAAAGAGAAAGCCCATAATTTTTCTCCTTGAATTAAAGAGAAAATTCCAGTTGAGTGATTATGCATACAGGGATAAACCCCCTCATACTTGACATTTTTCATGAGTTATTCCCAATTTCCTTGTCATTTTTCCATTAAATCCTCTCATTTCCCCCTGTTGCATAATCATCCTGGTTATATCTTCTTGGTCTTCGAAACCATGTGCTCTAAGTTCTAAATATTTTGAAAACAAATTTCCTTGTGGAGTCTCCAATTTGTTGACGATAAAAATCGCAACGAGGATTTCACCCTCAAAGTATTGCTAAAAGCATATTATTATAAGCTAATGATATATATAATACTAGTAGGTGGGACCCCCTTATAGATTGGAAGATCAGAGATAATCTTGTTATTCATTTTATGTTGTTGTTCGATGATGCTTACAGGGCTCTACATGATTGATGATGAAATACTGGTTATATTTGTGACAAATAGAAAATGTATAATGCATGCTATGTGTGGGTTTCATTACTCTAAATTCTCAATTCCATGTCATGATGGATTATGTGAACTGTTATTACAATGCTATTGGCGCCATGATATATTACATGTTACACCTGCACAAAAACACATGTTAGTCGTGATAAGAGATAAAAGCAATATGAGAAAAAAAATCCAAGGAAGAGGAGCTATCATATACTATACTATGCCATGCTACATTATATGCAAATGAAATTAAAAGGATTATTGTTAGTCCTAGATAAGAAAGTTATTGGCTATACGATGTATTGAGTTATATGAAGGCACATTCGATATGTGTTGTGGTTTTGAACATTGGTTAGTATGGGTAGGGTGGCACACTTGGCAAGTAATGGATGTTAATTTCGATGCATGGATTAATTGAATGGATTAATTGATGGTTGGTTGGTGTGTACTAATTAATTGAATGAGTAGAGGATGGAAGGGACGTGCATTTACTGCATGTCACTCCATACCTCTCCCATTTGTCGTCACCCTAGCTTGGATATTTTTCAATTGTTGTTCGTTGTGGTTAAGCTCTGATTTTCAGGCGAGGAAAGAAGTGCTCAACCAAGCTCACATTTTAAAGGCTATTTGATTACAGGTATGTTTTTTTCGCCATCCATGAACTCGCTATGTTTATGAAATAGATGTTGTCTCGGTGATGTATTGGTCTATGCTTTTCTTAAGACTGGAAACTATGCAAACTTGTGATATTTCTATGGAATGGTTGGTTGTGTGTATTCACTGTAAATGAAAGATTGGATAGTTGAAGTCACGATTTCATTGATGATTTTGTGTGATGGAAGCCATGAAGGCTCTCTATTTGTCTTATGGGTTTTGGTTGGAGGGTTTCATTCAGCCCAGACTTTCTATTAGTCTCCACAATATTCTTGTAAATATACCCAGTCGTATTTAGTGTTCTGGGGTTGTTGTGTTTGATTTTGAATCACCTTGGGTCACTGCTATCATTTTCGCCTGGTCGTGGACTCGTGCATGATTTTGGTTTTTGCAAAGTTGGTTATGGTGGCTATTATTCCAAGATTCTTGCTTTAGGGATTGTTGTTATTTCATGGATATGTTTTTATGTTATCATTATTTGGGTTGATTGGGGAAAACCATGAGGGTTATGCCCTACGTATTCTCAGTGTTATTACAGGCCAGTAAGAAGCCTCTTCTCCTCTGTTCATAATATCTCCTACCTGGTGAGTTGTCACCTTGTCTTGCAAGATATTGGTTATGTGGCCTACGTGTCCATCATGATGTCTCAAAGGGTTCTCACATGTTTTTGGTGGTCGACTCCAGTCTCCCCATGTTGGTTCCACATAGCGAACCCTTGATTACTCACTAACTCAGAGCCTGTTTTCGATAATGAACCAGTCAGGTATATTGTTGATCGTTATGAGTTGGTGGAGTAGCATCGACAATGGTGATTATTGGTTCATCTTTGTTAATAGCGTTAACAATGGTTTTTATTATTGGTAGATGGTCGTTGTATTATTTATGATGACAATTGAATTCATAGCTCAACATGGTTAATTGGTTGATTTGAGAAATGAAATGGGCACATAGTCATTGCCTCTTGTGTTGTAACAGTTGGAATGTTAAATCAACATTGTTTTATGGTTTGATTGGAAGTATGCATCTTTGCGTTATGCGTTGGTTGGTGTGTTTCCTACAACATGGTATAAGTTGAAACGATGGTTGATGTTATTGTGTGTTTTAATTTTCAATCGGGATTATTGCAATTTAAAATCGTGATAGTTTTGACTTGATTGTTTGTTGTGTATGTTTTATGGATATCGTGCATCGTATCAGAGATGGGCACGAGTTTTATAACAGTATGGTTTCATTACAAGTTAATTGTTAAATTGATTAGGGGAATGGAATCAGGCATGATTTTTAAAGAACTTGTGTCTATGTTTGATTTGAGGAAACATTTCATGGACAATGGTTGATGGTTTGGATGATGAACATAGTCAATACAAATGACTATGTGTTCATTGGAATTATTATAAGTGTTTAAAAGAAGAAGTGAGAGTAAACAAAATTCCTGTACACGTTGTCTTGGAAGGCATATTATTTTGAGTATGATAACATTGTGATTAATTAAAAGTGTTAAGGATTTAAAGGTGAACAATGAGAAATTTTAACACATAGTAATGGTTAAATTATACACAGAAATTGTTTAATTGATCACAACAATTATTTGGTTAGTGTTGGATTGTTTTCATTAAATACATAATTGTTTTATGGGTTACTTAATTGATTTTATGAATAGTATATGCTCTTTTCCCCTACCATTATTTTACTTTTCACTAATTATAATCCCCTCGCCTTCCCATTTTCATTACTCACTCCTTGTTCCTAAAATTTAATTACAGTTAAGAGAAAAT
>WSFP011343999.1:0-36632 GCA_009831015.1 Picea engelmannii | reverse complement strand
GACACTTTTTAGGTGGAACAGTAGTTGGAACTACCTCTGGTATTCTATAGAGATGACCCCCCAAAGTAACAATGACACTATGGGGTCGAGACTCATAAACAACATGGCGTCTCCACATATATGGTTGGCCCAAGAGGACATCACATACATCCAATGGGGAAGCATCACATAATACCTCATCCTGGAAGGGTTGGATTCCATATGATAATCGACACTGTTGGCTGACACAGAGATCTCATCCTTGGCGAAGCCACCCGATGTTGTATGGCTGCGGGTGTGGTGTTGTTGACAATCCCAACTGTTTGACGACCTTTGTTGAGATGAGGTTCTTCTGGCTTCCGCTATCAACAATAAAATATAGAGGGGTCCCCTTCACCCACATATGTGAATGAAAAAGGTGTTGACCCTCTTCCAGATCTATTGGTTCTTCTGGTTGAATTTTTGCGGTCGTGACAATAGCAGTGGGGTCTGTGTCAATGCTCTGTCCATTATCAGTATTTTAAGAATCAAATTCTGAATCAGGGTTCGCCTCCTTGCCTTTGATCTCGACCACCAATGACTGTTTTGAGTGACATTCATCGGTGTTGTGCCAGGGGATTTTATGGAAATCGCACCATTTTCTGGTATCCTTCTTTGTCTTCCTGTGACCCTTCTCTTCCTGTGTCCTGGACTCGTTTTCAGGAGACTGTTTGTTAGGGCCATCTTTATCATACTTTGGTTGTTGTGGATTTGTAGACCCGAACTCCCATTTGTTCTGGTGCTTAAATTTCTACTCAATTTTAACAACATATCAATAAGCAACATCGAGTGATGAGATGTCCATAAAATCCATTTCAGTCTGGATGTATCTGTGTAGAGCCCCACGATATTTCAGAGCCAAATGTCACTCGGAGTCTTTGATACCCAGCTTGGGTCACAAGGTATGGAAGGTATTGGTGAACTCTGGAATTGCTTGGCCCCTCTCTTGTCACAGTGTGGCCCATCTCATGTACTGGTCCTCATAGTTGCCAACAGGGTAATACTGTTCTTTTACCGCATTCACAAAAAAATATCAAGTGGGATCAGCCCCATATATTCCAGACTCCTCTATGGAACTTTGCTCCCAGTAAGTTTCCCACTAATGTTTGACATGAGGGAGAGATTTAAGGAGTGTGAAGGTGATCTATCAAAGTTAACCATTTTTCTAGGGCTTCTACATCTATTTGTCCTTCAAATACAGGAATGTCAAAATTAAATTTTACCTTGAAAGGCGAGGTGCCTCCAAAGTGGCCACTTGATAAAGATGCGCCTGATGCTATCGGCGGGCATTGAAGGATGTGGGAAAAATTCTCCATCATTTTGTCCCTCTGTTGCGTGAGAGCTTGCTCAAGCAATAGATTGATAGGATCGTCTACTCCGTCGTTTTTCTTTTCTTCTGCCATTGAGGGTTTCTTGGGTGTGCGAGAGAGATTGTCTTCAAGAGAGACAAGATCAAGACCCAAATTTCTATACTCAGACGTTGTCAGGGACATGCACTAAAAAAATTATCAAGAGCAACCTGCTCTGATACCACTGATCCAGATTATTTTCGACACAAAATGAGAGCAGAGATATAATAAAGAAATGCACAGAGATATCGTAGATATTCAATAATGTAGTAGAAATGTGTCAGAGATGCAACCAGAAATACAAATGTACATTAATACATGATTTATATTAATGAAATAAATGTACAGAGACTATAAAAATATAGAGTGAAAGACTCGTTAGAACGGTGGAAGCTTATCTCTGAGAAGAGATGTGACAGCTACTCGCATTCACAAGAAGATAGTTACAATGAGGCTTTGAAGGAATTTTTACAATAAATAGGAATGCCCAAAACCCTAGACATTTTAAAACCTAACCCTAGGAGATGAAGTGCCAAAAGTCATGCGGGCCCCGTTTGGGTAAGTGAGTACATCAACTTCTTGGGGTCGTAACTTTTGCATACGATCTCCATTTTTGGCGTGTGATAGCTCGTTGGAAAGGTATTGTCGAGGATATTCATTTTGGGGGCTCAATCATGCCTTCATCTATCATTGAGAACATTTATCTTGAAAAACCTTCATTTGGGCCCTCAAAATGGCCTCGGAAGTTAAAACCTGCTAAAAATAGTAAATTGCCAAAATTGCCAGAAAATTGTTTTGCGCCAGTTGGAAAAGGTGGGTGGCCACCAATATCCACTTGGATCTGTTATGCTTTGTTCTTTGACTTGATGTGTTTATCCCTGCTTTTGTAAAGTGATTTGATATATTTAGATGGATATACTTATTCTTTGTGCTTCATTAGATGTGTATGAATAGTAGATCTGATATGTATGAAGATTCTTAGTGTTTATCTACTGGATCTGATCTATTTTACTGTTGCTAAGTACTAAGATACCTTATATCTAAGTGAATTTTGCGATGCTCTGTGCTATCTGCGAAGTATAATAAGGGTTGAATATTGATGAATGATCAATGATAAGTGCTTTGTAAGTGATATAATCACAGACCTGTGTCCCAACTAAGGTTGCAGACACCTGAGTCTCGCAACCACCCCTGCTTCTACCTTGGGTGAGACTTCATCTTCTTCGCAGGTGTTGCCGAAAGGGCTGGTAGTTAGGGTTTTGTTGGTGCGTTGTTGTATCATTGAACCCCGAGTCTACCCCTGTCCCAACAAATGGTTCTATTGTCGGGACTTGAAACTGTGATTGCTAGGAACTGAGGAAGAAGAATATTTGTGCAAAGATTGTCCTAAAACTGTGGAATCTCTGTGCGTGGATCCGTGCCCTAGTGTGCAACATTCTACTTGATCTGAAAATCTCTGTGCTAAAGAAAGAAGGCCAGATCTAAAGAAAAGAAGCAAGATCTAAACGCTTTGTGCTCTAAGAAAAGTAAAAGTGGAAGTTTCTGAAGAAAAGAGGTTAGATCTGCAGAAAAGAGGTAAGATTTGTAAGCTCAGTGCTTTGATAAAGGTAAGAGTAGTTAAAATTTTTAGATCTGGAGGATTTGTGCTCTGTAGAAGTAAGATAAGTGAAAAGTTTTGTTTCTAAGGTATGGATCTAGGTATGTTTAATAGAGTTTATCCTAGTTTGAAAAATGGGGCACTGATAGATGAAAGAAGGTTTGATATAGTAGATCTGATAAGAATAGTGATATATATGTTATACCTATGCATAGAAAAAATGTTTGGACTAACAAATGGATGCAGGATCCTAGAAATAGTTTTTTGCAGATTAGCAACCATGATCCTAGTGTGCAATATAGAAGAAGTTGGGGATCGTTTAAAATAAATAAAGGACCGACCCTCTGTTATAGTTGCAGAAGACCTAGACATCTTGCTAAGGAATGCCCTGGCAGAGGATCTAGTTGTCTTTGTTTCAAAGCTATGGACCATGAGGTATTGTATTTCCCTAGAATGATCACTAGGCTGGAAGAAATGAATTTGAATCAGAAAAACCCTAAGGGAAATCCAAAAGAGGCAGAACCCCAACAAGAATTAGAGAAGGTATTGATACAAATGAAAGATACCCTGAATGACCACTGATATGTTAGGCTATCAGAGATTTTCAAAGAAAAAGAGTGCATTGAAGCAAGAATATGAGACTTCGACATTGACTCTGTCCTTGATGAAGAGACACAAGTGAACATTATGCCAGAAATAACTTGGGAAGCTATAGGGAAGCCTGCTATGATCCCTTCATTAGGAGGAATAGAACTATTCAGAGGAAAACTGTTGATGTTATGTGGAAAGCTTGCTCAGATACCTGTGACAGTCAATGGAACTTCGACAAAGAAAGACTTTGAGATTATTAAATTCATTGAAGACTACACCCCATTTACCATGTTACTAGGAAAATATTGGATTAATAGAGATCAAGCTAGAAAGAAGGAAGAAGAAGAAGTCTTAGAACATAAGAGACAAGAGTTAAAAGATTTCATGACTTGAAAGATTTCACAGTTGATTGAAGAAAAGGAGAACAGATCGAAGCTACCTAACACTAGAAGCCCAGATATCAAAGCTACAGGAACATCGGAAGACATACTGAAGGTTGAAATTTCTACCCTAGAAGAAGTGATACACTTGAATCTTAAGAAAGGATCTCAGCAGTGCGAAGTGACTATGCCCAAGGAAAATAAGAATTAGAATGGGAAAAGAACCACCAAGACAAAGCTCACATGGAAAAAGGCTAGGAAGCTACATAAGAAGAAGCTCAATATTGAGAAGTTACAGTAGGTTCCAGAGGAAACCTCGCAGAAAGAAACTTTACAGAATTGGAGCTTCGTCGGGATATCAGAACATCGACATATGCCACTTCGCTATGGAAAAGAAATATAGCCCTTGAAAGAGGATATATTCATTCAAATGCTTTTCTAAACGATTGGAAAATCATTTATGGTTCGCCACCAGACTGTTGACCACGCCATAACGAACAAAATAATATTTAATAAGGCTCATAACTGTTGCAAGTAAATCATTACCAATATTGCCTATTTATCTCGTCGCTCCATGAACGAGGAACACTTTTTCCAACTGAGAATTTGAAGCCTGCAGACTAGCAATTGCATACAGTTCTCATTACGCTCTTTATTTTCACTCTAGTGCAGTGTCTATGACCTTCGTGAACCCAATTATTTTATCCTCAGCACATATGTCCGATGAGCTTACCGCTACCGAAGAATACGTAAGAAAATTTCTCTTGGAGATAAGAACTGAGTCATGTCAGAGTGAGGGTTATCCACAGGATTATAGGCATCATCCACAAGAGGACTAGAAGCCTCTCCATCCACTGCTCATGCTGGTTTGTCCCATCCAGCCAATGAGAAATGTACTAAGAACATATATGACCTCACCAATTCCAAGCTGATTCTAAGCATTCTACCTGCCTATCTACCCCCTCTGAGTGGTGCCATCAACCTTGACAGTGTACCCCAAGAGTTCGAATATGTTGTGATCACTACGTACCTTCTGAAAGGGGTGTGCACAGTTCACGTCGACCAAGATAAGCTCACAACACTGAAATTTAGTGACTTCAAGCTTGGAGACTAGAAATCTTACAACATGTTAGCCCCGCATAAGCACTTGACCAGGACCAAGGAAATAATTAGAATATTATCCCACAACCATGGACCCAGAACCTCACGTAGTCCACACTACTCATTGTGATGAAGATCCCACACTTCAACCGACACCAGGAAGTAAACACATGTGTGAAATTGTTGTTGTCCTGCTACGACGGAGGTTACTTATGGTTGAACGATCGCATCACTATGGATTCAACCTTGATCAATCGGATCACAGGGCTGAGCATGCAGGGCCCTGACCCACAGGAGTTTTACCCTGGAAGGACCTCAGACCAAGCATTAGCCCAGTGAATCAAAGAAACTTATGGAGATGTAGAGAAGGGTACGTGAGGTTACAAGGTATCCTCTATCCATAGCGACACAGTGTGCCTCGCATGTTAGCTGATCGCAGATAAGCTAGTTCACAAGAACCGGCCCACCCAAGTAACTGGCTTCATTGTTGACCTCACCAGGAAGTGCGTATAAGGACTACAGATGAATTGGGTGCAGTACCTCGTGAACCAGATAGATATTGATTATAGAGGAGCGCAGAACTAAGGATATGAGTTCCACTTCAACTGGCTTATCATATTGATATCTTTCATCGCATGGGAGATGTCAAAAGGTGCAACCTTCTCGGATATCAAGCCCTTTGAGCGTTTAGCTATGAAGTTCAGTACCTTGTGGTACTTGAGTGATATGAACAAGCAGTGTAAATCCAATGTCATCTTCCATGCCTACTACAATCAATTGAAGATCGCAATCTAGTCTACACTACGCATCACTCTGAACACCCTCTACAGGTTTTGGCCCCTGATGAAGTTTAGCGCAGATAGGCACTTTATATACATCACAATGCATGTTGATGAGCACAAGAAATAGTTACAATCCTATTATAAGTTAACAGAGGAATACTTGGAAGAAATCACCAAGGAGTGGTCGGCAGACCTCCTCAGCTCAGCATACCCCACGGATATTTCTAACATTGATAGTCTAGAACCTGTGCATGATACCCCTACACCAAGTAAGACCAAGGAAGATGAAGAAGTTCAATATGTCAACAATACTTCTATGAAGACCACTTCGATATCACCTGTGCAGGGAGGTGATGGTGGAGAGCCAAGTAGAACATAATTCGAGAAAAATAAAGGTGAAGTTACACCGCCTAGAGAGGAGGAGGATCCCTCCAAGAAAAGGAAGGTTACCCCACCAAATCTTTCATCCAGGAAGAAAGCTAAGGAAACCAGAACCATGTTTGAGACTGTTCTCACTCTAGATGAGTTCGACTTCATAATCGATGCCCTGAATGATACTTCACTAGAGATAGCAGAAAATTAGGAAGCCAAGAAGGAGGAAGTGTTCAGCCGCATCAGGGATGAGCTTCAAGGAGTACAACAAGAAATACAGTCTAGCCGCGCAGTTTCCACTGCACCCCTGCCATCAGGAACACTAGAATTAGGTGATGAGCCAACCCAACTACATCAGATTGTTGATACAGTCGAAGCTTTCCTTCGGCGAGCTCAAGAAGAGACAACACAAGCCACCCAGGCTTTAGCGCAAGTATAGAAATACCTTGAGGACCACAGAAGCACTACAGAAAAGGAAAATCTTACTCTACAAGAAAAATCGGATGAAGAGAAAGAAGCACTATAGAAAAACAAGGAATAGTTGCTCGTAGAGAAACTCGAAGTATGGGAAAGGGTTCACAGTGCACTTCGCTCTGTGACAGTCATAGAAGTGAAAATTGAGGAACGAATCCCACAGCAGGTGGTGCAACTCGAAGAAGTAATCCAACAGCTTCAGCAACGCATCACAGATCTGGAACTTCGTATCGTACCCAAGACTCCTCAAGAAATCAGATACCTAAGAGAGGAAATTGCTCACAGCGCAGTTGGCAGAATGAAATCCCTTGGCTTGGAGTGCAAGTAGCTGAGCTCCAGGACTGCTTAGACATATGAAAACCTTACAGAAAATCCAAAGTTACAGGCACTGGAGTCACAACTCCAGGAAGAAAAGCAGCACGGAAATACGCTACAGGCGTAGCTGAAGGCCTTAACACCAGTTGAAAGAATGAAGAGGTTTCCAAAGCAATGCATGGCCCAACAATAGATCCACACGATCCAGACCAAAGTGATGGAAGTATCTCAATGACTTCAACCAGTGAAAGAGAAGGCATGCCAACTGTTCACCAAAGTTGAAAGACAAGGAGAAGAGCTTGAACAAGTCGTTATCACAGTAGAACAATTCCTACAAGGGCTAGTCAATGACGCACTCATCCAAGAGTTCACTGAGAAAGAGGTCGTAGCATTTCAGCAGGTCGAAGCAGCTCGAGCCAAGCTTTAGGCATTCGAGGCAGAATCACTGAGACCAGAGTGACTCAGGATGAGTCACAGGTGAGTGTTGGGGGCCTGTTGGCCCTTGACCAAGTTTTGGGAACACTTGGTCATATTTGACCATTTTTGGGACTTTGACAGCCTGTCAAAGATGGAGTGCCAGACGAAGCGGAGATTACAGAATCTTGGCCCACTTTTGGGCCCCTTTTTGGGTTTTGGGAATATGTAATGGGAAAGGGATGTTGGCCCGTGGGTTTACCCACGCTTAGGCCCATTTTGTATGTATAAATAGAGGGGTAATGGAGAGGAATAGCGTATCTATGTGATATAGGCTACATGCCAAGTGGGATCTGTTTGATCGAGGTGTTGTGCATTCTATAGGCTTGTAGAGCTTAGTGCAAGTCCATGTGTGGAGATATAGAAGGATTTGTGTTGTAAGGAAAGGAAGACGGATATAGCAAGCTGCATAGATCTTTTGTCCTATGCGTAGTAGGTTTTGGTGGCTCCATGCTTGTAACATATTGAAGACACTAATAAAGAAGAAGATTCAGTGGACGTAGCCCCAGAGTGGGGGTGAACCACGTAAATTTGTGTGTTAAGCTTTGTGCTTTGACTTGATGTGTTTATCCCTTCTTTTGCAAAGTGATTTGATATATTTAGATGGATATACTTATGCTTTGTGCTTCATTAGATGTGTATGAATAGTAGATCTGATATGTATGAATATGCTTTGTGCTTATCTACTGGATTTGATCTATTTTATTGTTGCTAAGTACTAAGATACCTTATATCTAAGTGAATGTTGCGATGCTATGTGTTATCTGTGAAGTATAATAAGGGTTGAATATTGATGAATGATCAATTCTAAGTGCTCTGTAAGAGATATAATCAAAGACCTGTGTCCCAACTAATGTTGCAGACACCTGAGTCTCGCAACCACCCCTTCTTCTACCTCGGGTGAGACTTCATCTGCTTCACAGGTGTTGCCGAAAGGGATGGTATTTAGGGTTTTGTTGGTGCATTGTTGTAGCGTTGAACCCCGGGTCTTCCCCTGCCCCAACACTCACTTGTGCCTGCATCCCTTATCTTTGCAATCTTAGGAACCTCCTACATTTACAACACCTCTTCTCATATATTACCTTGGTATCGACCCCCCCGTATTCATGCCTCATGGTGGTCACAGGAAGCAAGAAATAATTCACAGAGGAGGATCCATAGAACACCATACACGCTTGATTGTTGCACCCATTTTTGAGGCCCACGAAGTCCATACTCCACCTCACTTTTGAGTTGAACTAGATCTTGCAGAAGCCAATGCTAGGGTGATTCGTTTATTCATCGACCATGCAGCAACATATGAGGAAATTGGTCAATGGACACCGAACCCTGACTCATACAAGGAACATTCCACCCTTTACACCAATATGGTCAACCTGTAATGGCTCTTAACTATAATGATGGGGAAGGTCCTGGTATAGCGGAATGAATCCCACAAGGAAATATTCCTCCAATTGGATGAAATGCGGATGGAGATTCTCGGCCTTGGCAGGAATATGGACCGCTTACTCAACTCCATATTCGATGAAGCTAGACTGAGCCATGGAAATGTGAATGCATCTACTGGATCTCCCCTTGGTTCACCCCCTTAAAAGTCTTTAGTTTTTTATGTTCTAGTTTGGTTTTGGTTTTTCCACCTCAAATGGTGCCTCAACACTTATGATAGTATCTATATTTCTAGGGGTAAATGGTGTGATAGCAATGACAATCTACATCAAATATTATTTTGTAAAGGGTTTACACTTATGATTTTTGAACTTTTAAACTATTCTGGAACTCTCCAATTGTTATATTGTGACTAGACGGGTTTCCAAAGCGACCGACCAACCATAATCTCTATGTAACTATTTTATTTTACAATAATGAAAATCGTGGAAGGGATAATTTACAAAAAAACAATATCTAGACATAACCTATACAACTCTTCAAGTGCATGATACTAAGGGTGTCATGCCCTTACATTCCCTTCAAGTACTACCTACTGGTATGTATCAAGGGTTCCATGTTCCCACATTCCCTTCAAGTATCATTTTTCAATGATGGGGGAAATGAAATGGCTGGGAATTAACTCACCCAACTCATGTTGAAAAGTCAACAAGAAACATGTGTCTAACTTACTTTTCCCTTAAATAAATTGGACAATAAATATTAATCTATTATTTCATTCATAACTGAGTGAGTTGGATTTGTAACAGAACTATAAGTGTAGTTAAGTGAGTTAAGATCAGTTGTACTAGTTGTAACTAAACATGCACTAGTGAGAGTTCAGTTAATCAGTGAACTCACATGCAACTGAAGATTCACCACGGTTAACTACATGCATGTCAGATCCAGTGAAGACCTAGTTGAGATAATAGGTGAAAGGGACAGTTTGGCTATCAGTTGTGATTTGATCACACATCCATTGGATATGCTTATGAGCATGTTCAAACTAGGCAATTCGTAATTTCAATTGTGAGAATTCCGAATTGCAGAGATTGTGCAGAGGAGGCAAGTTGTCTGGACACAGAGAATTGGCACATGTATTTGTCGATTTGTGTATGATAGTGTGAAATGATTGTATTGTACTGAGAGCTCTTGGATTAGAGTTTTGTATGAGATTGCTTCATGATTCATGATATGCATAATATATGATAGTGGGGTTTCTAGCGTTACGCTTTCCCGGTAAAACTTTTGTGTTATGTGTTCTTGATATTTCTTTTTGTGATTGTGGTTGTGACCGTGGTTTAATTTTCCACAAGAATAATAGTAGAAGCGATTATGTATTTAATAGTGGCGTATAATTGTTAGATCAGGAGAATCGCAGGAAATACTTAATTTGTATTGAAATTTCTACATGGTATTAGAACCATGGAGGCCACGGAGCCACGAAAGTGAGGTGTGAACATAATTTCATTCTCGTAGGTCCCGTCTCTAGCAGGGTGCGAACTTTAGTACTATAGACTATGCATAGTTATCAAAGAAGAAATTCTCGCACCCTACTCAAAGGCAGGCTGCGAACTTCATTGACATTCTCGCAGGTTGTTTAAGGGAGAAGTGCGAACTTCTCTCACCCCACAGTGAAGTACAGTGTGACCTTCCCCAGAAGGTTCGCGGGCTATACACTAGTAGGGTGTGAACTTCCTTAGAGAGTTCACAGGCTAGACATTCGCAGGGTGCGAACTTCCCTCAGGTTTCTCTTAGGTGGGGTGCGAACCTCCCAGGGCAAGAGAAGTTGCAGCAGTTGAGTTTTGTGGTTGGATAACATTCAAATTTGCAATATTTTCTTGGTGCGATAGTTGATTCAAGATCGAAATGTATTTCAATGGCTTGAGGTTGGAGTATGCACTCAAGGGCAACTCTAACTACATTGCTTGGAAGGACAGGATGGAGGTAGTACTCGAAGACAATGGATTGAAGGATTACATTGATAGAGATGTTCCTAAGCCGGATGCGACAGACACTGCAAATCTTGATGCATGGAAAAAGAAAGTGGCAAAGGCAAGGAGGATTCTGTTGGAGGGAGTACGATACCACATTGTCTCAAGTCTTCATGGGAAAACCACACCACATGCGATGTGGAAGGTTTTGACGGATATGTTCCAAAATAGTAGCAACCATAGGAAATTGGCGCTCAAAGATAAACTCAGGAAGATCAAGATGGAAAAGGGCGACACCATTCCAAAATATCTCACGAAGTTTGTCCAATGTTGGGATGAGCTTGGAAGTGTGGGAATAACAGTTGCTGCTGATGATTTGGTGAGCTTGGCTCTCCTAGGACTTTCCAAGAGTTGGCACAGTTATCAAGACTCTGTTAATGGAAGGGAAAAATTGTCGGATTGGGAATGACTATGGTCGGATCTAGTGCAAGAGGAGTTCAGGCAGAACACCAGAGATGGATCTTCATCAAAGAATGATGATGAATAGGATTATGCTTTGACTTCCAAGGCAAGGAAAGGGAAAGGGAATAAATTCCATCCAAAATATGAGTCTAAAGTCAAGAAGATGGATTTGTCCAAAGTGAAGTGTTTTCACTGTCACGAACATGGGCATTTCTCTACTAACTGCCCACATAAGAGGAAGAACAAGATGGTTGCTGGAGCTGCAACTGGTGAGGCTCTTGTCTCACAATTTGAACTTGACTTCACTTTGATCGCATGCATGGCTTCAAGTGCATCGGGATCAGTGTGGTATTTGGTTAGTGGCACTTCCTTCCACATGACGAGAGATAAAGAGTCTTTCATTGAATTGGAGGAGAAAGATCTCAGAATGCATATAGAGATGGGCGATGATGTACGATACAGTGCAACTGGTATTTGTACCATTACCTTTTAGAGAGAGTCAGGTAAACCATTTCAATTGAAAAATGTTATGCATGTTCCAGGTTTGAAGAAAAACTTGGTCTCAGTTGCAATGTTGGAGGACAGAGGCTATGATGTTGTTTTTAGCAGTGGAAAAGCCTACCTGCAACATAAAGCAACAGGTCAAGTCAAGAAGATATGGATTCGAGTTAAGAATCTCTACATGATGGAGGTAGATGGTTGCAGTGCCATGATAGGCAAGGCAAAAAAAGTGATGAGACGGGATGAGGGAAAATTATGGCACAGGAGATTGGGCCATCTTCATCATGGATCCTTGAAGATCATGCAACAAATATCTACTGGACTTCCAAGAGGAACACTTGCTCAGTTAGATCAGTGCAAGGTGTGCACCCTGGGGAAGTATGTAAAGACCACCTTTCATGAAAAGGAGAACCATGCTTCGGTGATCCTGGAGAGAATTCACATGGACGTGTGTGGACCATTCTCGGTTGCTTCAACATCAAAAAATAGGTATTATGTTATTTTTGTTCATGAATTTTCTTGTAAATGTTGGATATTCTTCATGTAGAAGAAGGATCAAACATTCTCAAAGTTCTGTGATTTTAAAGCATTGGTGGAGAAAGAGTCGGGGAAGCAAGTGAAATCTCTAAGGAGCGATAATGGTGGAGAATACATATCTAAAAAATTCAAAGACTTCTGTAGTAGAGAAGGAATTCTAAGAGAACTCATAGCGCCTCATAACCCACAACAAAATGGGGTCATGGAGAGAAAGAACAGAACGATCGTGGGTGCAGCATGAGTGATGTTGCATGATCAGGTCCTACCAATTCATTTGTGGGTAGAAGCATGCAATACTATGGTTTATGTGTAGAACCTTTTTCCTCATAGAGTACTTGTCATGAGTACACCTGAAGAATCTTTTACTGGTAAGAAACCTGATGTTTCTCATTTTAAAATTTTTGGCTCATTTGTTTATGTGCATGTGACCAAGGATGCCACGAAGAAGATGGAACCGACTGTTGAATTTGGGATATTTGTGGGGTACACATAAACACCCCATAATTATTGTCTGTATTTTCCAAACAGTAAGATGACTGTTATGCGATGAGATATAAAATTCGATGAGGGGAAAGCCATACGGTTGTCACTTGAGAGGGAGCTAGAATTGCATGCAGAAGAGGAACTGTTGGTTCCCAAAGATGAGTCTCAATATGTGGATCAGCCACATGAAGAGGTTCATGGAGTGGAGGAAACCACTCAAGAAAATCCATCCATTAGAAATGGAAGAAAGCGCACCACAGAAGCTGACAGATTGAGACTAGATGCTGCACAGAATGTAGGAGCCCCTACTTCACAGTGCAGACGGAGATAGTCTCCTGATCGATTTACTAGATACATGGTTCTCATGAGAAAATGTATTGTGACTGAATCATCTTCCTTTCAGGAAGCAGTGCAGGACACCACTTGGGTTGATGATATGGTAGAGTATGACTACATTGTCAAAAACAATGCATGGGAAATTGTCCCAAGACCGGTCAACAAATTAGTGGTAGGTTCGAGATGGATCTACAAAGTAAAGCAAGTTGTTGATGGGAGTGTGGAGAAATAAAAGGCTAGGTTTGTGGCCCGGGGCTTCTCACAGATCGAGGGGATAGATTATGATGAGACCTTTGCACCTGTCGCAAGGTACTCTTCCATAAGATCCATCCTTGCACTCTCAGCACATATGGGTTGGCGCATTCATCAGATGGATGTAAAAACTGTGTTCCTCAATGGGATCATTGAGGAAGAAGTGTACATTGAACAACTAGAAGGTTTTGAGACCTTTGACAGAGAGTCGCATGTGTGCATACTCAAGAGAGCACTGTATGGGATGAAGCAAGCACCCCATGCTTGGTACACTCGAATAGACAGCTATTTCACCGGATTGGGCTTCACCAAAAGTGAAGCGGATGCAAACATACACCAAATTGTGGTGGAGAGTAAGATTTTAATCATTGTGCTGCATGTTGATGATTTAATATTGACTGGTGATGAGCAGCTGATACACTCATGCAAGGAGGACCTTGCAAAGGAGTTTGAGACGAAGGATTTGGGCCTTTTTCATTATTTCCTTGGATCGGAAATATGGCAGCGAGATGGTGAAATTTTTGTGTCTCAAGGAAAGTATGCAAGGGAGATACTGGGTAAGTTTCACATGGAGGGCTGCAAACCCATGGATACTCCTCTTCCAGGAAACTGGAGGAAAGAGGATGCTACTTATGGAGAAGTAGTGGATGCTACTGTCTATCGACAGTTAGTAGGTTCACTAATGTATTTAGTGAACACAAGACTGGACATTTGCTATGCGGTTAACCAACTAAGTCAAGCGATGGTTAAGCCTACCAAACTCTTTTGGAAGGCGGGTAAGCATGTCCTGCGATATCTAAAGGGCACATCTGAGTATGGATTATGGTACAAACAAATGGATTAGGTGAAGTTGCATGGCTTCACGGATGCAGATTGGGCAGGAAACCCAATGGACAGAAAGAGCACATCAGGGGGGATCCTTAGTATCAGATCTACAACTGTTTCTTGGTATAGCAGGAAACATAGATCTGTGGCACTCAGTTCAGCGGAAGCAGAATACATGGAAGCGAGTCAAGCTGCATGTGAGGCTATATGGATGAGGAAGATCTTGCTTGGTTTGTTTGGTTCTCATTTAGATCTGACAATGATTTATTGTGATAATCAAAGTTGCATTAAACTCTCAATTAATCTTGTGTTTCATGACAGATTTAATGATATAGATATCTGGTATCATCATCTCAGAGATTGTGTGCAGCGGAAGATCATGTTGCTTCAATACATTCCTACGGAAGATCAGGATACAGACATTCTGACGAAGGCGCTCACCAGGAGAAAATTCGAATATCATAGAGACAGGATTGGGGTGAAGGATAATCCCTTTCTTGTTGAGAGGGAGTGTTGAAAAGTCAACAAGAAACATGTGTCTAATTTGATTTTCCCTTAAATAAATTGGACAAAAAATATTAATCTATTATTTCATTCATAACTGAGTGAGTTGGATTTGTAACAGAACTATAAGTGTAGTTAAGTGAGTTAATATCAATTGTACTAGTTGTAACCAAACATGCACTAGTGAGAGTTCAGTTAATCAGTGAACTCACATGCAGCTGAAGATTCTCCACGGTTAACTACATGCATGTCAGATCCAGTGGAGACCCAGTTGAGATAACAGATGAAAGGGACAGTTTGGCTATCAGTTGTGATTTGATAACACATGCAGTGGATATGCTTATGATCATGTGCAAACTAGGCAATTCGTAATTTCAATTGTAAGAATTTCGAATTGCAGAGATTGTGCAGGGGAGGCAGGTTGTTTGGACATGGAGAATTGGCACATGTATTTGTTGATTTGTGTATGACAGTGTGAAACGATTGTATTGTACTGAGAGATCTTGGATTAGAGTTTTGTATGAGATTGTTTCATGATTCATGATATACATAATATATGATAGTGGGGTTTTTAGCTTTACGCTTTCTCGGTAAAACTTATGTGTTATGTGTTCTTGATATTTCACTTTGTGATTGTGGTTGTGATCGTGGTTTAATTTTCCGCAAGAATAATAGTAGAAGCGATTCTATATTTAATAGTGGTGTATAATTGTTAGATGAGGAGAATCACATGAAATACTTAATTTTTATTGAAATTACTACAACTCATTCACCACTGGTCATTGAAGAATAAGGATTGACACCTTATTGGGTTCTGCTTAGAAATACCTTGTAAGTGATAGAATTTGCAACCTATCCTTACAAAAAAATGTAACCTCCAAAAAAATAAATTAAAACATATGTTTTTGAACCCATCACATGGAAAGGAGGATAATAGATAGTAATAGGCAACCTAGAACTCCTCTCCCTGATGGTATACATGTCACATCTCATCATACAACCCTTTTCCCATTTGTAGTATTATTTGGAAAATGTTTCCTTGTCTTTGTACACATATATAGACAATGTATCAAATATAATTTTTCAATGATCATGAATAAATAATAAGAAATTCCATATACATGGCAATCATACATAACCCAATTCCATTATGGGTCCACATATATTGAATCAACCTAAAGGACATATGCACTTGTGGTTCATTGTGTCTATTATAGGGGCTAGTCATCTCTGTCGACTAGACCTGTCAGTCGAATATCCAAGTCGATTATAGAAGTAAGTTAGGGAAGTCAATCGAACAAAAAATTAGAGTCGACCGACCAAGTATTTAAGAAGTGTAACCAACTGATAATTGTATAACACACACATATGGTTATGTAATGGAGAGATAGAGGTTTTTTTTATATATCTAATAAAATGAATTGATGGTTCTCCCACCTCTTGTGTATGCTTATTATGTCTCTATGTGTACTTGTATTTTATTCCATAATATATTTTTCTCTGTTTAAGGATCTATCAATAACTTCTCATGCTTTCCCTCAGACTACAACATTGGTTACATTTTCGGTAGTTCTGAACTCAAGAACGAATAAAGTCAAATAAACATAGATGTTAAATTTAGAATAAATACATGAATGGTAGTAGTGAAAAAATAATAATTGTATTAAAATATATGCAAGGTGTAATCGATTATTTCTCGTAGAAAGCGCGCACACAGTTATTCTCTAAAACACACAAATGATTCTTGGAAGCGATTCCAAAAGCATTGTTTCGATACCTCAATAAAGCACCCAATGTGAAAACTCACTCCGAATGAAAAATTGATTCAAAAAATAATAAATGGTGGAAGAACAAATCTGAATGAGTCATTTGAGACAATTCTTAGTGATTACATCGAAGAACAAGCGATTGAAGAAAGTGAGTCAGTCAAAACTATCAAAAACAAATTCTATATTGAATTGCATGAATATTTCCTATGCATCATTCCATCCTTGCTTCATATGTTCTTGTTAGAAAAGGGATTCAGAGATATCACTGAATACCGACCCCTCTTGGCAAATCCTCCTCCAAATTCCAATTGGTAAGAAAAATAAGAAAAGTGGGAAGAATTTATGGAAACAAACTATAATGATACAAGAGAAGATTGTGATTATTTTTTGAATAAATGAAATCATCCAGAAAGAGTAACACCATTGATCGTGAGTAATTCAGGCCAACAATGGGGGTTTGGAAAACCCGTGAGATGATATAAGTTGATTCAAGCACACCTAATTCGAAAATGTATGAAGTCGGAAGGAAGATAACCAAATCAAGTGAGAAGTATTCACGTTGAATGTAGACCCACAAACCTTCAACAAATATTCAAAAATTGGAGTGGGACAAGAAGAAAAAGAGGTGAGAAGAGTTATGAAAAGAAAGGGATCCTACAATTTCAGATACAAAACCTACCCATACATGGAATATCGTTGGAGTATCCCTCGATAGTGCCCTGATGGCTCCTAGGAGGAGTAAAATATTGCAAATGAGTATGGAAATCAGTGGCACCAAACAAGCATTTGACCAAGTTGATAGTATGGAGATCAATGATTCAGGACCCACGATTTGAATTTTTGCCAAAGGAATCCCTATCCCACACATTGCATACTTCCTCCATAAAAGACTTCATGTGGACACTTAGTCCCCAAAGGTGTGGTTCCAAACTGATAACAATGGTCAAATCAGAGACACACTTATAATTAAAGATTGAGAAAACATCTAAAATTTACTAGAGGACATACACCTCCATATAACAGATCTCACAGACTGTGCCCCCCTCCCGAATATACTACTTGAATATTCGAAATCAACAGATAGTGAAAATGAATCAACATAATCTCAAAGTGGAGGATTCGTAAAATATATAGACAAAGGTTGTCAAACAAATGATTAACCCCAAGAAAAGAAAAAACACAATTATAAATAAAATACACTCCTCTTGAAGAGCAGTGACAGATTGTATTGGTTGAGTCAAGTATTTAGAGTTCAACTCTGAGAAGTAAGACCAAATAAACTTCCTAGTCAACCTAGAACCAAAGTATTGCAATAGCTCCAATCTCTAAAAACTCCAATAAAATGACAATGGGCCTCAATAATATCTCCATCTATGAAGGTGATGAAGATCCCTAATGACATTGGTTCATTTGTGATAAATTATGGGATGTAGTTGATATAACCGATGAAGAAAAACAAA
The DNA here is from genome assembly GCA_009831015.1 of Picea engelmannii. Taxonomy (NCBI): domain Eukaryota; kingdom Viridiplantae; phylum Streptophyta; class Pinopsida; order Pinales; family Pinaceae; genus Picea; species Picea engelmannii. The sequence continues at coordinate 18,691 of WSFP011343999.1, read as the reverse complement.
TGGAACAATTTGGTGTTACACTTATGATACAGATTTATAAATAAAAATAAATGAAATACAAATATATATAAATAAACACACATTGATATAGTAAAACTTGAATTATATTAATAAATAAGACCTACTCAAATTGTAAAAATGCAAACTGAAACAAAATTACTAGAATGGTGGCAGCTTATCTCTAAGAAGAGATGTGACAACTACGCTCATTCATAAGAAGATGATTATAATGAGGGTCCAAAGGAATTTTTAACATAAAACATAAATGATAAAACCCTAACCCTAACCCCGGGATATGAAACACCAAAAGGTTTGTGGGCCCCGATGGGGGTAGTTGATACGTCAACTTCCCGAAAACGTAACTTTTTCATATGATATTCATTTGGGACACTCGATCCTCCATTGAAAAGGTATAACCGGGGAGTACATATTACATTTATCCTATAATCTTCCTCTATTTACATGTTATGCGTTTTCAAGCCCAAAAAACATCATTTAGGGCCTCAAAACGACCCCAAAAGTTTGGGTCTCGAAAAACTGTAAAAAAACTGCCAAAATGGAAAATGTTCTTTAAGATGGTGGAATAGGTGGGTGGCCACCAATATCCACTTGGATAAATCCTCACCCCTTATTAAGAAATGTTCTACATTTCATTGAGCACCCCTATCATATGGGGGAACTTTTGTTGAACTTGGTCGTGGGTGAGACACTTACCTTGGTGCAGGAGTCGCCCTGCTTTGAAAACCCGATAAAGTTGGATCCTCTATTGGTGAGTTCCCTTAATATGATTGTACTTGATTTGATCAATGGAGGTATGTTTCATGCAGTAAGGGTTGATCTCTATCGGTTTCAACTTCTCTGTGATCTCTGATGTGTCCAATAATGGTGGGAAGTATGGTCGAAGGTTGCCCACATTGAACACTGGGTGTAGGCCAAGGAAGGGGGGAACACTTAGCTCAAAATCATTGTCATCCACAACCTTGTTGATGGTGTAAGGTCCATAGTGAAGTGGATGAAGATTATGATGGGGTCATGTAAGGCACTCTTTCTACAAATGCAACCAGACCTTGTCTCCCACCTAAAACTTGTGCGACACTTGGTGTTGATCATGGATTTGTTTGTACTTAGCATTGGATTTCTGTAAAATATCATGAACCTATTGTTGGATGTGATAAATCCTTTCAATAAAATTGGTGTCTTTTTCAGCCTCATATTGAGCATGGGATGATTCATCCTATGTGGATGCAAGGGGTAACGTGACATCAATGGAACCCAATGGTTGAAATCCCAACCCCACCTGAAAGAGACTATGGTCGATCGAGCTATTAAGGGCTCTGTTGTAGGTGTGTTGAACATAGGGAAGAATTTCATCCCATGTGTACGGATGTTTGGAGTTGTTCATGCGTAATATACGAATGATCATTCTATTGGTGACCTATGTCTGGCCATGAGTTTGGAGTGGGAAGGTGGTGGATTTGGTGATCTTGGTGCCAATAGTGACTAGAGGCTGGAACAAAATGTGATTAGGAAATTGTTGTCCCAATATGATACTATGGTTTGTGGTATCCCAAAGTGTACCCACACCCATTTAAAGAAGATCTTGGCAATGACCTCAGCTATGATATTCTTCTTTCACGCTGTTAGGATGGCCATATTAGAAAACCGATCAACCACCACAAAACAAAATTCATTTTCCTACTTGTTTGAAGGAAGACTTGGAATGTAATCCATCGAGATGGATTCCCATGGACTATCAAGAGTAGGAAAAGTGGTGTACATGCCTTTCTTCTTAGTGGTTGGTTTGGCAATGGCATAGGTAATGTAGGACCTAATATACTTGTTGATTTCCTAGCACAGTTTCGGCCAATATAAATTCTTTTGTAGTAATGCCATAGTCATTTCCATGCCAAAATTTCATGCCATCTCACTATAGTGAGATTCCCAAATCATATTTTCATGCTCATTTGAAGGAATACATATGTGGTCCAGATAGCATAATATTTTTTCCTCAAGATGAAAGTGAGTGACATTCGCACTCGTGTCCAACATCTGGTAAGTGGTAGTAAAGTCAGGATCCCTCTTATAGAGTTGGGGCCACTCAGATTCCTCATGGCCACAGGAGTGGAAAACTATGATTAAGGTTGCAATTGGAGGTTGACTGAGGCAATCAATGACATAATTGGTGCTCCATGTCTTATATTTGCTGCTGAGATGGAACTACTGCAAGTATGTGGACCATTTTTTATGGTGTTCATTCTATAATTTTCGGTGTGTCTACATGAACTACAGAGGCTTGTGATTAGTGTGAATGATTGTCTCCTTCCAAAGAATGTAGTGCTTTCATTGTTGACATTCTTGTACAATGGAATTCATTTATTTGTCATAGGTGGGGTACTTATGGACGACATATGATAGTGTATCACTATCATATGCCACTGGATGACCGTGTTGAGTGAGAATTATGCCCATGACATAGTATGAGGCATTGGTATCAATATCAAAAGTTTACTACAGATCGAGTAAGGAGATTACTGGAGCTGAGCACAAATGATTTTTTAGATCATCGAATGTTTGATATTCTGACTTCCCCCACACAAAATTTTCCTTTCCACCACCCTTGGTCACTTGGTTGAGCGCCCATGCAATATGGGAGAATCCAAAAACAAACCAAGGATAGAAGTTGGGAAGTCCTAAGAAAATTCAAAGCTCGGTTAGTGTGGTTGTGGATGTCCATTCACGAATGAATTGGATCTTGGCTGGATCCACATGCACACCATGCTCATCAACGATGTAGCCTAGGTATTGGACCATGTTCATTTTGAAGGAGAATTTTTCCAAGTTATCATATAGGTTATGTTGTCGCACAGTGTGAAGGACCTGCTGAATATGTTGCAAGTTTTCTACCCAATTCTTGTTGAAGATGAGAACATCATTCATATATACCACCACAAAAGAATTAGTGAAAGGCCAAAATATATCGTCCATCAATATCATGAAAGTTGCTAGAGAATTTGTCAAACCAAAGGGCATGACTAGCCATTTAAAAATACCTTCTTTGGACTTGAAAGTATTCTTCCATACATCAGTTTGTTCTATTGGGACCTGGTGGTAGCCAAACTTCAGGTCAGTCTTACTGAAAAATTGGCTCCTTTAATATGGTAAAAAAGGTCGTCAATTTAGGGAATTGGGTACCAGTTCTGGACTATGATTTTTTTTAGGGGCATGTAATCAATGAAGAGTCCCCAAGTCTGGTATTTCTTCTACACAAGTACAATTGGGCTCCCACAGGGTAAGGAGTTAGGTTAGATGTGCCCCTTTTGAAGCAGATCTTGGATCTATCACATGATTTCCTCATTTTCCATTAGAGAGAGACCATGGATGTGGTTACAACCTTCTGATAACTTTGAGACCGAATCATGAAGAAGAAAAAATTCCTAGTCAGCGAAATGACCTTTCTGCATTGCTTAGTATAGACCAAAGAGATGTCGATAAGCAGAACTACATATAGTATCCTGTACAATTTTCTACCAAAAGTAATAATAACATTGTGAGGTCTATACTCATATACAACATGTCGTTTCCACAAGTATGGTTTTCCTAAAATAACATCACAAACTTTAAGGGGGGGAATATCACACAATACCTCATCCTTGAAGGGCTTGATGTCGTAGGACAAACAACATTGTTGGATGACACATAGATCTCTTCCTTGGAGGACCCAACCAATGGTGTAAGCCTGCAGGTGTGGTGCATAGATGATTTTAGGGGCTAAATTTCATCGATGGGCTAATTTTCCATGGTTTTCCCAAAAACATATTCGCCAAATTCCATTTTTTCTTCGAATGATTCGCACAAATTCCATAGAATAAAATTATTTTACCTTAAAAAATGCCAAAATTTTATAGAAATTATATAAAATCCTTAGAAATTTGAATATTTTTACAAAACTATCACCAAACATTTTACATTTTGCATATCAAGGACTAGTAAGATTAGCCCAGTTTTCTACACTTTAATATAATTTTCCATCCTTAAAATTATCCCTGGTGTGGTGTCGTCAGCAGGTTCAACCACTTGAATACCTCTACTAATATTAGGGTTTTTTGAATTCCTCTATTGACAATGAAATGTAGCAAAGCACCCTTCACCCACATATGTGAGTGAAAAAGGCATTCATCTTCCTCCTGTTCTTCTAGTTCACTTGATTGGACCTTGGTGGTAGCGACAGTGGCACTAGGTTATGCATCAATGATATGCTTCCCCTTGCTTGGATTTGATTCATAGTTAGAACATTTCTCTGAATCTAAGGCTTTCAACTTGACCACCAACGACTGCTTCGAGTGACATTCAATGGTGTTATGCTAGGGGATTTTATGGAATTCATACCACTTCCTAGTGTCTTTATTCATCTTCTAAATACCCTTCTTTATTTGCAACTTAGACTGGTTGTCCTGAGGGGGTCCATATTTTCTTTGTCCTTTTTTCTTTGGTCTGGTGTTGCCATTGATCTACTTCTACTGTGAGGAATTTGCATATCCAAACTCCTGCTTCTTCTGTTTAAATTTTTGCTCGATTTTGACAACATATCAATAAGCCAAGTCCAATGATGAGATGTCCAGAAAATCCATTTATGTTTGGATGTATCTATGCAGACATCCATGTTACTTGAGCACCATATGTCATTCAGTGTCTTTGATACCCAACTTTGTGCACAAGGTATGGAAGATATTTGTGAACTCTGGTACTGTCTGGTCCCTTTCCTATCACCGTGTGGTCCATTTTGTATATTGATCATCGTAGCTTCCAACTGGGTAGTATTGTTCCTTAATATCAACCCCGAAAGAATACCAAGTGGGTGTGACTGGAAAATATTGAATATTCCTTAGTGGCCTTTTTCTCACAATAATTATCCCACCAATCCTTGACATGGGGGACAACCTTAAGGAGTGCAAAGGTAATCTTTTCTCTACTGGAAAAATTATAGACCGAAAAATACCCATCTAGCAGATTCAACCATTTATCTACAACATCCACATCTATATGGCCTTCAAATAAGGGGATATAAAAATTCACTTGTACCTTGAAGGGGGTGGGACCTCAAAATGGGTCACTTCACGAAGATGTGTTGCATGTTTCTAGTCGTCGAAGGATCTGTGCAAATTTATCCATCATCTCATTCATTTGTCACATGAGGGGTTCCTCAAGAAACAATTTAAAAGGATCTCATGCTCCATCGTCTCTCTTTTATTCCTCCATAAGAGGTCGTCGTGATCGGTGGGGATGGTCTTGCAAGGGCTCAACTACTTCGAGTTCCAACTCCTTGTACCTTGACCTCTTTAGGGACATGCAGAAAGAAAAAAATAAAGAGAAAACTTCTCTGATACCACTGATCTATATTTGTAAATGGATCGAAATGAAATACAAATGTATAGCAAAGAAACACACAGAGATCTAGTAAAATTTGACTTCTATTAATAAAGAGTACCTGCTAAAGCTGTAAAAATGTAGATTGAAACAAGCTTGCTCGAATGGTGGAAGATTATCTATGAGAAGATATGTGATGGATACACTCATTCACAATAATATGAGAACAATGAGGCTCCAAAGGCATTTTTAACTTAAAAAATAAATGAGAAAACCATAAACATCCAAAACCCTAACCCTGGGAGATGAAACACCAAAAGGTTTGTGGGCCCTGATGGGGGTAGTTGATATGTCAACTTCCTGAGGGTGTAAAGTTTGCATACGATATTTGTTTGGCTTGCTCAATACACCATTGGAAAGTTATAACCGAGGAGTACATATTATGTTCGTCATAACATCTTCCTTTGCATACTGTGTAAGCACTGGAAATCACAAAAAAACGTCGTTTAGGGCCTCAAAATAACCCCGAAAGTTTGGGACCCAAAAATTGTAAAAAAAACTTCCAAAATGGAAACTATTCTTTGAGCCAGTGGAATAGGTGGGTGGCCATCGATATCCATCTGGATCAACTTCAAGCCAGGGCCCTCACCTAGTTCATGAACTTTACATGTAATAAAAAACGATCATGCAAAAATAAAACAAATCTTGCTCACATTTTTCAAAACGCAAGATATAAGCCACTTGCTCAGGCATAAACTAAAAGAAATCAAACAAAGTTTGGGTGAATCCATCCATGAATATGAAAAAAAATTTAAATTCCTTTTAATACAAATTCATTATGAAATTGAAGAAAAATTGCTTGTACAATGATATGTGGTAGGAAAGTTACAAAAAAATTGAACACCATTACACATATATGACATCCAATCATGTGAAGAAGCACTAAAAAAATCCCATCACATAGAAATGTATTATGAAGGAACATCAACACTATCAATAATTATGTGATTCACTGGATCTAGCAATCCGACAATTCCAAATTTAAATGTTCTGTGACATATACAAATCTATAAAAATTCATGTGACAAGAAGCTTCCCACATCACTTAAGGAATTCTTGACCAAAATGGTGCCATGCCTATGAGGAGAACAATCATTCAACACAAGAACGTACATTAAATGGGAAAAATATAACAAACATCGGATCAATATACCATACACAGATGGTCGACCATAATGTTAACCAAGGAAATGGAAATGGATATAGAGGTCAACGTTGTGGGGGTTATTAAGGCCAAGGAAAAGGAGGAAGAGGACCATTCAGCAAAGGACATGGTCGAGGTTGTTACTATTGTTTCAATTGTTGGAAGGACAACCATATAAGTCCTAATTTCCAAATTAAGGAAAGAACTGATCTCAATTTATGCAACATATGTGGAGTGGGGGACCACTCCCTTGAATACTATCCAATTTCATTAGATAAAGTAATGAATAAGAGGAACGTGAACCTCTTGCATACAATGCCCAAGCAAGAGATCTTAAATTCAAAAAATCTCCATGTAGTAACACGATCGGGAGTGGGTGAAGAAATCTACCCAGACCCTTCAAGTCTACAAAGGGGGGACCAAAACACATATCCTGAACCAAATTATGAAGAAATATTAATGAGAGAAGCAATGAAACTCTTTAAAAACATTAAACGAGATAAATTAAATAACAGAGGAAATTCAAGTGTTCTATAAACTACTTTAGAATAATTTCTCCAATTACTATAAGAAAATAAGTCGGTTGGTTGTCTCATCGACTTGCTAAGCAGCCTAAGAGAATACAAACAAGATCAAAGACTAGCAAAAAATATTTGGCAGTTGTCTCAAGAAAGGAATACAAGTGACTTTGACCCGCAAGTTGAATTTGAAATAGATGGCCATATGATCAAATAAGTTGTAGTAGACTTCGGTTCACAAGTAAATATCCTCCCTAGAGAAACATGGGTTCGATTTGGAAATCCCCTACTACATCCAACAACGAATTTCTTAAAAGTAGTAGATCATAGGTTCATCGAACCAATTGGCGCACTTAAAAGTGTCATGAAATCCATAATGGGAATTCCCACAAGAGTTGACTTCGAAGTAATTTATCTGGTTGAAGGAATCCCTACATATCTCACATTATTCGGAAGACCATGGCGTTGAAACACGTGGGACACAATCTCCCTCTAAAGGGATAGAATTAAATTGAAAGGTAGCAACAGAAAAATCATAATACCACTCGACCCAAAAGAAGGTAAACCCTGAGTCGAAACATGGGATGAAGCCCATGAGTCGCGACAATTGTATCTATTATAACCATAACAATTTTTCAATGGAATCCAAGTATCAAGACTTAGATGAGGGATAAATAGGTGTAGAGGCATGATAAACTAGAGGGAAGAGACACATATAGAGAAATATGGTTAATTCTAGCAGAGGTGCAAGGTTGATGGGACCTGGCGGGTCACAGATCTCAGGCATCAGAGATCAACGGTTAGCAGCTACATCGGGTGGAGAACTTGCGTGAAGTTTAATTGCTTGGGAGCGGGCCAATGGAAATACCATGGTTTCAGATTGCGAACATGTGGTTCCACTAGAGGCATATCAAGGAGAAAAGTTGTCTACTCCAAACTGCTTTGTCTCATCCCCGATATCGAGAGGAGTATATAAAGGAGGGCTCGGGTCATTATTTTATGATATTTCAAATCATTTGAACGTTTGAAAATTGGCGCAAACACTTCGTTCGAACTAAAGCTCAACAATGAACTATAATAGTGCATTCTTCACTCATTCTCAGGTATTTTTCATCATGGCCATGAATCCTGTCATTTATCTGTAACAGAACAAGATCTTGCCTCGAAAGAAAAATCCCTAATTGACAGAGACTCTGATATATTTGACACAGAGATAACTATCTCACCCATTTCTGTATCTAGAGCCAATTTTTTAGATAATTTAGGAAGACGAATACCTTTCCTCGAAGAGGTTCAAGCCTCCATAGTCCCTTACATCGTCGAAGTCACATTCCCTTTCCCACAATTCATAAGCTAGTGTGTCGAGCAATACTCGCAAGAAGAAAAGGTTGTTTTAAATAGGTTAGGGTCAGAGGTCCTATGCAGAGTGGATAGCCCGTTAGTTTGACACACCCTTGGTACCCCAAAATCTTCCCCCACAACATCTGAACCCTTCAAGGAAGATAAACTAATTATAGTCTACAAAGAATGTTCCCCCTAGGTCAAAACCCTATTTTTGCAGACCATTGTTAAACACAAACATCATTCTGAGAGTCTGTCACTGCCTATGCATGTAAGCATCATGGTTATTGAGGTCTAGTGGGCCTGTTCCATACTCAGTCAAATATTAGGTTTGGATAACAGAAAATTTGTAGTAGAGGTCATGTTGGGTTTTCTGTTGACCTTTTTTCAGTCAAAGTCCAGTCCATCAGTCTGTATCAGTTTCGAAGAGTTCATAGTTGATAATGTACACAAGAAGCTAGTGAATTTCTAATCTCTAAGGCACTTCGGGTACTACACACAGTTGCTGAAAATGTTCCTAGAAGCAAACAAGACAGAGTTCCCTGAAGCTGCATTCATCTTGACTAAATGAAAAAGGATCATGATGCTCATTTTTATAAATAAGATCATGTCCAGGGTTTATAGCTTAATCTTCAACACCATCCTGCCAAGGGTTTTAGAAGAAATGAAAAGTTATATGCAGCCCAATCCAGAGAATAGAGTGGGATATTGGGCGTTGTTCATGCACTCTACTATAATTTGGGTGTATGGTTACCAAGAGGGACCTTACCTTCTACCTGTTTTTATGACTCCCAGAATCTTTTCCCTAGAGTTCATCAGGAAAATAATCATCTCAAAAATAGAATGATTTCTGAAAATGAACAAAGCGTCTAACATAAAGTTTCCTTTCATAATAGGACCCTTTGTTGTGAAGACTAGATCTTGCTTTCCTCAGATCCAGGCCAAACTCAAGGAGTTTGAATTTGCACAGATACAAGGGAGTAAATATGATCCACACCAGGTCATATCTAAAAGAATATTGATGAGCAAACAAGGCCCTTATGAACATGAGTATGTCGAAGGTTTTGATAAGTTGGAAAATTTGGAAACCTATGCAGATATGGAAGTCATTTTGCAGCCTGATCAGACACAACAAGTAGGGTCAACCCTACAACAGACTCAGACACAGAAAAATAATCCAAAGATGATTATTAAAGCTCCCAAGATCAGTGTTTATAGAAAAAGGAGCAGTTCAGAGGCCCTAGGCTCTAGTGGTCAGCAAATTTTTCTCAAGAAAATGAAAACCGCACAGTCTCCACATATAGTAAACCTGGAGGAAGAAGAACCTAACAAGCAAATGAATATGGAAATAGTGGAGAGTAGGACCAAAAAAGTACAGGCTAGTACAAAAAGCATGCCACAGAGTGAAGACAACTCAAGGGATTTCAGCAGCAAGAAACATGTATTTGATAAGACACATGGGGCATTCTACCAGTCCAAAGAAGATTTAGAAAATCAATATGTTGAGAAAGGGAGCTTGACCATGAGTGAAATAAGAGATTTGATTCCCGAGGTAGAAATTGTTTCTTGGAATAGGTCTTCCTTGTTCCCAGTCAGGGATGTAGAAAGAAAGACATTCAACATAGCAGTGGATGATGAGGATAAAGTGTCCAAAATTAAGTTGCATTATGAAAATATTAGTGCCGCAGACAAGGTAAAATTTTGCGTAAATACCAATGACATGCTATATTCATACTACCTAAGTCTGAGTTTGAGGGTTGCAAGGCTAAAAACCCATACACTCAAGTTGGAAGGACAATTGAAGAAAGAAAAAGCATCCAGTAGAGCCTGGCAAACTCAAGTCAAAAGATTGGAATCTGAAGGCCCTCAAGGGGTAAAAACTTACTTAGATGAAAAATACAAGATGATTCAAAGCATGAAGAAGAGGCTAAAGATGTTTGCCATAGAGCATCCACAAGCACCAGGGATGATTGTTCTAGAACAAGAAAAAGAGACATTTCAGCAGGAAGCACTTTACAAAGACAAAGTATTGCAGCTAGAGAAGGAAAAAGAGAATTGGTCATAACGACAAGTAGAGGTATCAAACAGAGTTGCAGTTGTACCTAGCACAATAGGAGTCGATTCAAACACCGAAGATATCATCCAGGATATGTCCCAAGTTAGCCTGAAGGACGGAGAAATCAAGAGTCTTAAGGGAGATATAGAAAAGCTGCAGCAAGAAATGAAAATGAAGAATGAGAATATGGCCCAATTCCAAAAAGAAAATCAAGAGTTGCAAGAAAGAGTGAGCAAGTTGAAAATGAGGATGAAAGGTAAAGGACTTTTGCAAGGAGCTAAACATGTAATCTGGAATTCTATTGTTGTTGAAGCTACTAAGTTCAGGGTGTACTTGAATTTCATATATGACAAAGATAGCATGGCTATCACCGCCCGAAGCAGATGTACCATGGTGAATGAGACACTGGCGAAAAGGCCCTCAGAGTGGGCCCAAAATGCTATAAATTTGCTGAATTGCGTTCCTACTACTAAACTTCAGACCATTGGGGTGAAAGACAGGACTACACTGATCATTTGGGCCAGGAGGATCATTGCTAAGCACAATTTGCTCAAGTCATTTCAGACCAAAGCCACATAGATGGAGAAGAGTATACAGGAATTCAAGGATCTGTTTGAGAAATTATTTATCAAAGGCCTCCCATCATTTTGGGATGGAAAAGGGAAATTATATGACCTAGATAAATACAACTCCCTCCTCACATAGTGAAGAGTAGATCATTCCAAATTTGAAGGCCTAGAGGAAAACTTGAAAGGACCAAGTCTGGTAGAATATTTGACCACAGACTTTGAGATCTTAAATCAATTTAAAACCATGAATATTGGGCTTCCAACTATGAATTATGATACTTGTATCAATTTGGATATCTTGATAAAAGAAATGATGGATTATGAGATTCCTTCGGACTTACAATGGAAAGAGATCGTGCGGCTAGGTAAGACAAAATATAGTTTTCCAAGAACCAGTAAATAGCCTCGAGGTGTCACCAGATTGGTGATTTCTAAAGAAGGTCAGAGAAATATAGACGGAAAGGACGAAAGGCGAGCAGTCGGAGAAATCAACCATTATTTTTTGAAATGCTTTTTGTTAATCATTGAAAATCGGTTCACATGCGGAGACTATCAGTTGAAATTATTGTAATTAGTTTTAGAAGCTGAAATGTTTTGGTTCAACCATTGTAATCGAATTATATAAGTATTGGAAGTTCTGAATGAATTAATGTTCGCAGAAGTGCAAGGGAAATTTTTTGTTGTTTTTGAACTCTATTGTAATTTTCTGGAGCTGAATTGAATACATGTGTAGAAGCTTTTGAAGTCTCTATGAAAAGATTCTAATGGTGGTGATATGAGTTTTGTCTCCTTTCATTGTATGTATTTCCTGTGTTCTTTATTTCCATTTACATTTTCTTTTGTTTAAATTGGAGAGTTAAAGGCCCATAATTCATCTTATGAGCTCTTGTCTTAAGCAATTTAAAATGTGTGTGTTTCTTCTTAACTAATTCAGAATTCATTTCAGTAATGCTCTGATGCAGTATTTGTTTTCTCATTCTTCCTACACTTCGCTTAAACTCAATTTGTAGCTCAGATTCATTGCCTCATTTAGCCTTTATCCTTTGGAGAGTTCTACTAGCCAGTCATTATTTTCATTCACTTTCATAATTTCAACTTCATATCCCTGAGTGTCCCTCCCCTTCCTTGCCAACAAATTTATAAAAAACCCCAAAACAAACCAAATCTAGCCACTAATTTCCAAAGAAACATCAAGTGACACAAGAGAGCCCTCTCTGAGTTGAGAAGGCTAGTTCCCAGCTCTAAAGTTGGTTGAAACAGTTACCTCTATCGTTTTTCTATCAATCGGAAAAAATTTACAGAGTGTTAACATTCTGGCACCGTTGTCGAGGAACGAAAGTGAAATCTTCCCTAGGAAAAATGAATTGAAGCTCTAGTTTTGATCCCTGAGGGTGAAAATGGATCAAATACCTTATTGGATGAGACACTTTTTTCCTTGGTGACTATGTGACCAATACACCAGTTGCACCAAGAATTGTGAGATAGAAATCCTAGCTGTCAAGAGAATTCACATCAGGAGCAACCCAGACCCAGAAGCTGCAATCCATGTGTCTGATCCTGAAAAGATTATACATAAAAGAAAAGAAAATCCAGTAACCCCTGTGTTGTGTCTAAACCGGTGTCTATCCTTACCCAAGGATGGAGTAACGAGCATTGAATACCTTGATTTTGATATGAAATTTGAACAAACTGTGTTCAGAACTAAATCTGAATCTTGTTTAAGCGAGGCCATCATTGACGAAAAAAATTACAAGGTTTGATTTTAGTTGCATCTGCCAAGACTATAGTGATTCACACTCATAACCAACAACCTCTCAGACCCCTCACAGCAGCCATGGCAGCTAGATTTTCTCCTCTCGTACTGCCTGCTCATCTACATGATTTACCTCAAGATTATAGCCTAAGGATCAAACTATATAATGTTGAAGGTAGCATATCAGCCCAGAAGCACCTAGATTGTTTTAATGATTTAATAGACTTAGAAGAAGTGTACTTTGAAGATGAAAAAATGACATTGTTTACACAAAGTCTTGTAGGAGAAGTGAGGAAGTGGTTCAGAGCCCTTCCAACAGCTAGTATCATAGATTTTGAGGCCTTTGAAACCAACTTCCTTGAAAAATGGGGCGACAAGAAAAATCCCCTTCAGTTGTTAACCCAATATAACAACATGAAGAGGTCACCTGACTAGACAGTGCAGGATTTTTCAGTCAGATTCTTAAAGGTCTATAATTTGATTCCTGTAGAGGTAAACCCCCCACTAAGGTTGCCTAGCTCAGATATGTTGATTCTTTTGAAAGTGGTTTTGCTTTGTTATTGAGAGAATGAAGGTCTCCTACATTGGATGATATTATGACTGATGCCATAGAAGTCAAAGTGAATATAATGGATTCAGTAAATATAAAATCTAACTTTGGCAGGGATATGAACAAAGCTCAATATAAAGCACAACCTTCAACCTCCAAAATGTCAAAAGAAAGGTTTGAAACAATGACGAGAACCATGGAGAGGATGATGGAAAGAATGGCCTTCTATAATAGGCCTAACCCTAGAGAACAAGTTGACATTCCACCCAAAAATTCGAGGAGAATAGAAATCCCACAAATTAGACAAAGAGAGCAAAGAAATTAGGGGAATCAGGCAAATCAAGGAGATAAGAGGAATCAGGGAAGTCAGGTGAATTAGGCGAATCAAGCAAATTAGACAAATCAAGGGAATCATAGGGATCAACAGGTAAGGCCTCCTTTCCAAAATAATTATGTAAATGAGAATTATGGTGGATATTTTGAAGACGACATGAACTGTTGTGATGATAAAGAAACATAGGTATTTTTTACTAAAGAAGAACATGATCAGTTCATGGATGCAAATGATATCTTCATGCAAGATTTGGAGAAAAGGTTATCGGTGGAAATGGAAGATTACCAAGCAGTATTGCAGGATGAGATCATGCAATTCCAGAGACAATACAATCTTCGAAATCAGAGAGTGCTTGAAAACCCTCCGAAAGGAAACCCTCCAAAAGGAAATCCTCCCAAAGGAAAACCTCCAAAGGGAAACCCAAACAAAGAAGCTCAAAATAACATACCCTCTTCAAGTCATCCCAAAAAGGATTCTTCTGCAAAAGAATCTTCTACAAAAGATTCTTCTTCAAAGGATTCTGCTACAAAGGGTAATGTGGACAAAGGAAAGAAGAAAGAAGAGCCCCAAAGGAAAACATTAGAGGCGAGGAAAGAAATAGTCACCAAAGAGGTAGAGAAAACCCCATCCTCTTTTAATTTTGAAAGTGAGATGGCCAAGATCAAAATTCCTGTACCATTCAATGAATTAATCAAGAATAACGAATACAGAAATCAGATTATCAAGATTCTTAAGATGGAACAAACTTATGATACCCTGAACATACAACATGATCACCCTGCCATCTTATTTGGACCCATAGTAAAAGAAAATAGTGATAATGAAGAAGTCCCCCCTTTCTATGTCAACCTGAAAATCCATTATATGACTTTGCACAATGCCATGTTGGATTCGAGAGAATCTCATAACTTAATGCCCATGGTGGTCATGGACCAACTAGGCCTAGACATCACAAGGCCTTACAAAGACCTGTTCTCTTTTGATTCTAGGAAGGTGAAGTGCCTGGGTCTTATTAAAGATATGGTGGTCTCTTTGGCACAGATCCCAACAAAAAACATGGTTATGAATGTAGTGGTTGCTGATATTCCTCCCAATTTTGGCATGTTTCTTGGGCTGTAAAGTTAAAGGGAACTCTCCAGATGGAAATTCCATATGCCACTATCCCTGTCTTTGGTCAAGACATAAGATTGTACAGAGATTTTTTGCTCAAATACATGGTCAAAAACAAGTCACAGCCTAGTAATCATCCCATATACTATGTGGAAAATGAGTTGGGGTATTCCATTTTCTTCAATGACCTGTGTTTTGAATAAAAGGAGCCAGAAATTGATATGGCTGACAAAGAGAGGTCTGATCAGCAGAGTGATAAGTTTTCAGAGAAACATGATAATGCAGAAGATCAGATATGGAATATGAGTTTCGATGGGGCTACCTACAAAGAGGGAGAAGGAGTTGGCTTATGGATCAATCACCCCAAAGGAGATTCAAAATTGTGTTCTTACAAACTTGTTTTTAAGTGCACAAATAACATGGCCAAATATGAAGCATTGATATTGGGGTTGAAAGATTTGAAATAATTGGGTGCCAAAAGGATTGTCGTACATGGAGATTCTTAATTAATTATCAATCAAATCAAAGGCATATACCAAGCAAAATAGCCAAGATTGAGAGCTTATAGGAACCTAGTACTAGAGCTCCTTGAGAAATTTCCAGAGTATAATCTTTCAGTGATTCCAAGAGAACATAATCAGATTGCTGACACCTTGGCCACTTCAGCAACAATTTTCAAAGTTCCAATATTCCTTGACAAAAAATACAAGGTTGAGGTCAAGTACATGCCAGTAGTACCAGATAATATCAAGTACTGGAAAGTTTTTCAAGATGACAAGAAGATAGAAATCTTCCTCAAGATGGAGAATGAATTTGAGAATATGAACATTGATGAAGAAGTAGATGCAACTACTTTCACCAAGGAGGGATACTTCGACAATTAGATTGCAGGTAGAGACATAGTTCCACTAAAGAGCAACATCATTCCCAAGGGTTTGGTCCCATTGGGGAAGCTCTTTGATAATAATGATGTGGCCATAAGTCCAAAGATTATAGTAAATGAAGGGGATGTAAAATATTTCAATATTGGGACTCTGGAGGATCCAAAGATCATTAAGATGTCCAGAACACTGAGCCCTGAAGTCACGGAGAAATATATCAAATTAATGAAAGAGTTCCCTGATGTCTTTTCCTGAAGTTATGATGATTTGAAAGTTTATGACACCAGTATAATTCAACATGTTATCCCAATAAAAGAAGATCATAAGCCTTTCAAATAGAAATTAAGAAGGATAAATCCTTTATTGCTTCCTTTGATTGAGAAAGAGGTAAAGAAGTTATTTGAAGCCAAAATCATAGTCCCTGAGGTTTTCTAAATGGGTGGAAAATCTGGTGCCAGTTAGAAAAAAGAGTGGGAAAATAAGGTTGTGTGTGGATTTCATAAATCTGAATAAATTGTCTATGAAGGACAACTAACCACTTCCTAAGATGGATCACATTTTACATAAAGTGGTGGGTTCTCAGAAAATGTCAATGTTAGATGGATTCTTTGGATACAATCAGATTATGGTGCACCCCGATGATCAGGAAAAGACAACATTCACCACACCATGGGGAACATTCATGTATGCCAAGATGCCTTTTGGGCTTATGAATGTAGGGGAAAAATTTCAAAGAGCTATGGACATAGATTTTGCTGATGAAAAATACAAAATCACTGTTATCTACCTAGATGATATCACCATGTATTCTGTTTTAGATGAAAAACACCTCAAGCATCTAAGAAGGGCATTCCAAAAGTGTAGAAAGTTCGAAATCTCGTTGAATCCTAAGAATTAAAATTTCTCCATGGAAGAAGGAAATTTGTTGCGTCACATTATTTAAAAAGAAGAGATAAAGGTAGATCCCAGCAAAGTTGAGGGAATCTTAGAAATTGGCATACCTAGAAGCAAAAAAAGAGGTACAATCTTTCTTGTGAAAAGTGATTTTTTTGAGAAGGTTTATTCCCAACTTTGCTGAAATCATAAAACATATTACCAATATGCTCAAGAAGGGAAATGAAATTAAGTGGATCCCTTAATACAGAAAATCCTTTGAAGACATCAAAGTGGCATTGACCAAGGCTCCAGTACTAGCTAACCCAAATTTTGAAAAACACTTCATATTGTTCTATTTTGCCTCAGAACACACGATTGTTGGTGTTTTACTACAGAAAGATGAGAAAAAAATTGAGAAGCCCATAGCATATTACAACAAGACATTGAGGGATGCCCCTTTGAAATATGATATCATAGAGAAACAAGCATACACACTAGTCAAGGCCTTGAAAGAATTCACAGTGTACATCTTGCATTCCCATGTTACTGCTTATGTGCCCAGTAACTCTGTGAAAGACATCTTGAACCAACCTAATCCTGAAGGAAAGAGGGGTAAATGGATAGCAATGTTGTTATAATATGACCTTGAGATAAAACCCACTAAGTTGATCAAGGGACGGGGGCTTGTGAAACTGATGGCACAGACCAATTGCAAACTCCTAGGAATAATTTTCATTACAAACCTATCAGAAGGTGTGGAAGAAGAGAAAACTCCTCAAATATCCAAGAAATTTCTTGACTCCATATGGTATGAAGATATCATCTTTGTGTTGAAAAACTTGCAGGCTTCTCCCGAATTTAGTAAAACAAAGGCCAGATTCTTGAATCTAAAGGCAATAAAGTTTTGTATAGTAAAACATGTTAATATTATGGTAGCTGCGGGAGGTATATACCTCCATGTGTAAACCTGACGAGAATAAGAGACTTAGGAAAGCAAGAGAAAACCCTAATGAGATGGATAATAACCCTAGAAGTATTGTCAACTCAAGAAAATAATTTATATTAGGTTATTAGCCTCCAAGAGAAGAAGTCGTTCAGAATCAATAATAATATACTGAACAAACATATACCCAGAAGGAGAAGTTGGTCCCAACAAATCTGGCAGAACCACTATAAATACAGGGCACCAGTTCTCATTTGACACATCTCAGAATTGCAGAGCAACAACTGGTGTGCACTGCAGTTCCTAGTTTGGTGCACACGTGTGGAGGAGAGCTGCAGGTGTAGCTACTGCAACAACTAGTTTCCAGTGTTGGCTTGGACTATCTCTTGGCTAGGGTTTGGAATATCTGATTAGCTATTGTTGGTGCTCTATCCCTGAAGGAAGATGCGCTACACCTTGTTTGGCTATCTAGCCAAGGGTTTTCTTCTGGAGTAATTCTCAGTCAAGGTTAATGTGATCGAAGGGTGGATTTGGCCTATGGTTGGGTGACGAGGGTATCGTCAATGGTAAAATGAGCACACAATCTTCTATATTCTAACAGGTTATGGGCCCACACCTCCTTCATTCAGTCTAAATGCTGGAAGGAAACATAGCCGCTAGGATATTGAGCTCACTGAGGAACTGTTGCTAGGGTTACTGGCATAAGCAGCTTCCAAGACATTGCCGCTAGGGTTACTAGTAGGAGCAGTTGCAGAAACCCTAAACCTCTTGTTGAGGCACCTTAAGTGAATGGATTGACCTATTTTCTGAATAGATCAGTGTTCTCTAGCCTAGTGCATCTCTTGATACCCTCAGCAAGCCAAGACATGAATTTTGAATTTCTGGTCAAATCTAGGGTTTGACCAAGTCAAGAAAGCCATGACTAACTCTTTGAAGTCTGAGAACAAGTTAGATGGAGCCTCTAACTTCAGAGCATGGAAGACAAGGATTGAACTCATCCTTGCCAAGAATAAAGTGTTGGATATCATGAAAGGAAAGATCGTGAAGCCAGAGTTTGAAGAAGGAAAAGAGAAGGAACCGCAGAACATTGCAGCTATGGAGAAGTTCAAAGATGTTGACATCAATGCCATGAGTATCATAGTGGATTCTATAAAACACCACTTGATACTCTACATCTCCCATCTTGACTCAT
>ML845506.1:29421-44670 GCA_009831015.1 Picea engelmannii | reverse complement strand
TCCTTGGTTTGAGAGATCTTTTGACAAAACCAAGAATTCGAGCCTAACAGCCTCCTAAACTCGAATGATTCTCCCCTTATTTTCCTCAACGGGTTTAACAATTCACCCAGAATAGGGAGCGCTCTTTGAAGAAGGTCACAGAGTGTTATAACGCTCCCAGAAAGGTCCCTAGAAGCGCCAGCGCTTCAGAATTGGATAACGCTCCTGCAAAGGGGTGGAAAATCATTGTAACACTTCTCATCCATGGTGGAGGGGCGCCAGCGCTCTCAGGCAGTTTTAGAGGAGCGTTCCCCTTCCAAAACCTTGATTATGAAGCCCTCCAAAGTGTCAAGAGATGTTTGACTTCAGTAAACCAATTTTCTTCCTCCAAACTGAGTAAATGAGGTGTTTTAAGTGTCTCTGTGATGTCGTCATTAGGGTAACATAATCCAACAGTATTGACGACACCCTTATAACCCACTTGTGACATTTGCGACAAGTTGTATAGGAGTTGCGACACTTGCGACAAGAGAGAGGTATGTGCGACACTTATCCAGTTGAGTGATTTGGATGTGTAACAATATGTATGAGATTTAATATCGTATGCGAAGAGGAGAGGAATCACGAAGTCCCTAAGACATCAGAGCGATCCATCTAGGAGGACGCGTGTCACGAGATCCTCATATCTTAGGGATTCGGGTATCGTGAGCTGGGAGGCAGAGGCCTTTTCTCTACAAATTTCTGAGTCACGAGATCGCGATGCAATCTGAACCGTCAATCAAGGAGGAAGGATAGCTGTGAGATATGGAATCTCGCCACATTGTGTATCAGAGGTTCGGGAGGTGAAGGAGCTGCACTTTGATTGCTAAAGTCGTGAAGTGTTGAGCACTGAAACTCATGCAAACATGTCACATCCATCGAGTGGGGACCATGTGATTGACAGGTGGAAACTTGTCACTTGGGAAGGAGTCAACATCATGTTGACTTATCGCACTTCGAAGATTTTCTAGAGGAGAGCACGAGAGCTCGACACCCCAACTCGCGAGATTGTGAGTTGTGAGAAGTGTGAAAGGGGATTCAACCCATTGCTGACTTATCGCATCTCGTGGATTCGGGAAAGAGGAGCAGAAAGGATCAATCCTTCAACTCCTGAAGCTGCGAAGTTACAAGAGGTGCTAGTTGTTATCCCTTGCCAGTGGTCACTGGTAGAAGCACTAGTGAGAAGGGGCTATACCCGTATCATCATCTCAGGTATCGGGAGGTTGGAAAAGAAGAGTTGAGGGTCTTCAACTCACGAACTCGCAAATTGCGAAGTTGTGAAAGGCACTTGTGCCAAGGCCATTTGTGGTCGCGTGAGGGAAAAGCTCGCGCGTAGTGCTTGTTCGCACAGGTGGAGTTTCTGAAGGACCTGTGGATTCATTGAAGGTTCTAGAGGGAATCAAAGGAGCCACTTTGGCTCAAGGATATTTGAATGATCCCCTGCACGGATCTTGGCCCGAGGGTCGGGGTCTGCACTAGTTTGGTATTAGAGCCTGACGCTGTTTGTATATTGCAGACAGAAGTAAAGGGAAGGCAGAGTATTGAGACTTTGTGGTGATTGTTGCAGGTACGCAACAGTCAAGAAGATAGTCAGAGGATTGTAGGGGACACCGGAAGCACTCAGGGTTGCACAGTGGTAGCAGGTTTTCCAGGAGGGCAGACAGAAGGAAAGAAAATAGCTACCGAAGGCCATAGATGAAGTGGAAAGAAGAACCACAAGCAACCAAGAAAGGATGAAGTGGATAAAGATCTCGCTGAGATAATGGTGAGGATGGAGGAACTTGCATTGCATATGCAGCAGGATGCAAGATCACATTGGGTGTATGAATGGCCCATGAAGATGAAGGTAAATTGGCCAGTCAGGGAATTGGTGTCCAAAAGACAACAGAGGCTATTAAAGAGATGGTCGAGGCATGCTAAAAGCCTCAAATATGAAGAGGATATAGTTCATGTATGTGAGACAAAGGCTGGGAGAAATCTTAGTGATGTTGAGGATGAACTGAGATCACTAGATGATCTCATAAACTACCAAGAGGGCAGAAAAAAAATTCCCAACTGCCAAGAGGGAAATGAAATGAGGTCACTTCGGTATCTCATAGACTGTTAGGAGGACAGCGAGGGAATTTTTCATTGCTAGGAGGGCAATGAGATGAGATCACTGTGGGATCTCATAGACTACCAAGAGGGTAGGACCAAAAATTTAGATTGCCAGGAGGGCAATAAGATGAGATCCGAGGATCTCATAGACTGCCAAGAGAGCAACAGAGAAGAAATCCCATATTTCTAGGAGGGAAAGGGAGAGAAGATGAGACTATCTGAAAGTCTCATGAACTCATAGGTGAGTTCAGAACAACGAGAGAAGCTAATAGGGAAGGAAGATCAAGAGAGCATTGAGATGATTGGAGGAATGGAGATATTCCTGCCACTTAGCCTAGTCGATTCCATAGTGTGTGTTGTCGATGCAACAACATGGGAAAGATAGCCAGCTATGACTACTAGATGAATGGAGTAGACATCAGAGGCTACCTAATCAGAGGAAAAGGAGCATTCAAAAGAATTGCTCGAAAATTTCAGCCAGGAAGCTGAAATGACTGTAGCACTAAAGCTTGTAGCAGGAGAAAAAGAAGGGGAAGCAGACAACATAGATTTTTCTGAGTTGTATCAAGAGTTTGAATCCCTGGAGAGAAGGGTGAAGGTGTAGGGCATGCACATCCAATATATCAGGTTGGAAGTTAATGAAGGTGAATTCTAGTCTGAGGAGCAGCTGGAGAGAGCTGAAGATACACCACCAGAAGAGTTGGCAACAATAGCATTGTCACCGAGAGAAGCTGAGAAACAAATCAGTAATGAGATTGCAGAATTGGAATCTACCACAGAGTGGCAAGTTAATACCAAAAGAGGTGGAGGATATGGCATGGGCGATCATGATGATATGCCCATTTGTAGAGACAAAATGCAACCGAGGAGACTGCATGAATAGAGCCAGCCACTGGAGCAGCTGGACAAGGAGATAAAATAGCTCAGAAAGATGATGTTGAAATTAGCAGAGGAGATCAGCAGAGGGAAGCTAAACAACAGAGAGACTACAAGGGAAGAAGCAGCAAAGCAACAACAATAGTAGAGAGATGGAGCAGATATACAGCTCCAGAGGATTGTTTTGGATCCAGGTGGATTTCAAAAGAGGCGCAGGGGAGCTCATGAGCAGGAGCTCATTAATTTTTCACAGCAGAGGAGTATGATGTAGGAGCATCGCTCCCAAGCTAGCCGTGTGCCAACCAGCCTACCCACTTAGCACATTCAAAGAGTGCATTCAAGGAAGAGAGGTGCCAGCCCTCTCACATTTTGAATTTGAAATTGTATTAAATGTATGTAAGGCTGGTAGAGACATAGAGCCATGCCTTTGAGTAGGCGTTAGGTAGAAGTAGCCTTAAATGGTTGTAAGGTTGGGATCTAGCTCCAATTCGAACTAGATAGCCCATTCAATGTAATTCAATGCAATTGAATAGAGTAGGTAGCTTGGAGGGAAGATCTCAAAGATCCCTCTCATGTAAAAGATCTTGGATCTTATTTTGAAAAAAAAAAGTAGCTAGGAGAGCTCTGCGTGAGAGTCTGTGACAGTAGCGCAGATATAGAAGAGAGGAGAGTCAAGACTCTGTTGTAGTCCGATCTCAACCCACATTGTAAAGGGGGCATCTCATATTAATATAAAGAGCAGATTTCCTGCATGAGTTTCTGTGTGGATTTATGTGTTTATGAATGACTTCGTGTGTTCTTTATATGCTGTGAATGTGTGTTAGTAGGAATTTGCAGGGACAATTAGATTTTTCTATCTGTGGGTTCTTTGATTTCAGGTTTGGGGTTCTTTGAGGCTTCATGCCAAGAGGGTGTGACAGAACACTGTGGGTTTTGAAAGCCAGTGCATAGATGCACTCCTGAATTCTACAAAATTTGGGCAAGGACGTGCTAGGAGGGCGTACCAGTCAAAGTCATTGGCTCAAGGGGGAAACCTCAAGGTTGTTGAACACCTTGGAGGATGAACTGTGTAGAGGAAGACACAGTAGAAGACAAAATCACTGAGGGGTTCTGTAGAGTTCTACCAGATTGGCATTGAGCATATGCACAGAGTGCACATGATAACTCTATCTTCAGTTCAGGAAGAAGACAAAACTGCTGAACATTCTGTAGAGCTCTGCCAGGAGAGCATTGAGTGGGTGCAGATTGTGCACAGAAGAACTCTACTGTGAGTTCAAAGGGAAGTCAGAATCACTGAGGATTTTGGAAACTCTGCCAGGTGGGCATTGAGTGGATGTGTAGAGTGCACATGAAAGAACTCCTTTGAGTTTTGGAACAGACAAGTGTCCAAGGAAGAAGACCTTCATAGGGTTGTTGAACACCCTGCAGGCTCAGCAAGGAGTGCTTGAGAAGGAAATTTCAAGAGGGAATTTCCATCGTTTCAAGGAGAGAAAGGGACAAAGACTTTAGAGGTCTAAGCAACAGAGAAGCTTAGGATGGATAGCACCTTCGTGTGTGCAGGAATCCTTTAAGGATTCAAGGAAAACCAAGCTTAGGAGAGACAGTGCCTTTATGCATAGAGAAATAGCTGCAAGAAGTTCAGGAAGTCGAGGAAACCCTTCAAGGTTTCATAGTCCCGAAGCTCAGGAGGGAAAGCATATTCAAGAACGCAGGTGAGACTAAGAGAGCAGGCTCGCAAGAGAAACAAAGGCTGAGACCTTTCATACTTTGGAAATATTCCAAGGAGGAGGAATAAGTGAAAGCTTAGAAGGGAGATACATTTTTCATTGATTCGGAGATGAAGAGGAAGATCTGGACTACTGAAGTTCACGTCCAGGCGATGCAGGAGAGCGCAGCAGAAGAGAGAGATCTGGGTCATTAGATCTAGAACAGATAGTTGATATACATCATATATGGGAGGAGCTGCACGAGATTTAATCTCATATGCATAGAGGAGTGGAATCATGAAGTCTCAAACACATCAAAGTCGTCCATCTAGGAGGACACGTGTCATGAGATCCTCGTATCCAGGGGATTCAGGTATCGTGAGCTAGGAGGCGGAGGCCTTTGTTATACAAAGTTTTGAGTCGCGAGATCACGATGGAATCTGAACTGTTGATCAAGGAGGAAGGAGAGCCATGAGATCTGACATCTCTCCACATCGTGTATCATAGGCTCAGGAGGTGAAGGAGCTGCACTCTTATCACTGAAGTCATGAAGTGTTGAGCACCAAGGCTCATGCGAACACGTCACGTCCATCAGGTGGGGACTGTGTGGTTGACAGGTGGACACTCATCGCCTGGGAAGGAGTCAACATCCTGTTGACTTATCGCACTTGGGATATTCACTGGAGGAGAGCACGAGAGATCGACACCCCAACTCATAAGATTGCAAGTTGCGAGAAGTGTGAAAGGGGAGTCAACCCATCGCTGACTTATCACATCTCATGGATTCACGAAAGAGGAGCAGGAAGGCTCAATCCTTCAACTCACGAAGCTGCAAAGTTGCGAGAGGTGCTAGTTGTTAGCCCTAGCTGGTGGTTGCTGGTAGAAGTGCTAGCGAGAAGGGGTGATACCCGTATCGTCATCTCGGGTATTGAGAGGTTGGAAAAGAAGAGTCGAGGGTCTTTGACTGACGAACTCACGAATTGCAAAGTTGTGAAAGGTGCTTGTGCCAAGGTTAGTTGTGGTCGCGTGAGGGTGAAGCTCGCGCCTAGTGCTTGTTCGCACAGGTGGAGTTTCTGAAGGACCTGTGGATTCGTTGAAGGTTCTAGAGGGAATCAAAGGAGCCACTTTGGATCAAGGAGATTTGAACAATCCCCTGCGCGGATCTTGGCCCGAGGGTCGGGGTCTGCACCATTATGCTCATAACTGTTGTTATGTTTCATCTGCATCCTTCCTCCATCCATCACATGATTTATAGTATGTGGCCATTTGTTTCTTGGCTATATCAATCTTTGTTGTGGCAGATAATTATTCCTTGAGTATATTGATTTCAAATATCTAGATCTTAAAGAACAGTTTACAACTTTGTGACCAAAGTTAGAATAGAAAAAACAATAACCATAGAAAAAATCTTTTTACCTAGAAAAAGGATGTAGTCGATTTCTTCCATGCTGATGATTTCTTTGATCAGAAAATTTGTTTGTGTTATTTCTTTGATCTACAGATTTGGTTCTGGTACTTTTTATTTCATTCCTTCTTGGTGGCTAAATTTCTTTCTTTGTTTCTACAGAGTGGTTGTTGTCAATGATTGTAGTTTTGACAAACTTGATGGGTTCTATTGTTATTGGATAAATCCGTAAGTGCGGACACAAACCGATCTCCCTAGATCCACCTGGATCTAGAACAAAGCAAGACAGAATAATACTCTTTCCCTAGATTTTAACTATTGAATGTACTAGGAGGCAAGAACAAAGAACATACCTTATAATCACTTCCTTTGGTCTTTGTTGCTCCTGCTTCGCTCCAGTTCTCTCATACAATCAAGACCAAAACAATACAAACCAACCGAAGTGAAGAAAGCACAATCTATTCAACAGTCAATCTATGTATATGATCAAGGAGTTATACAATAAAGTGGAACTAACTTTATGGGAAATGGACATATTACTGTATCATATTGATGGAAAGTAAAGATTACAACCTGAGCCTTGATGGTGCAAACTTCCTTTCAATGGCCCCTGTCTCTGACACACACACTTGCTCACTTGCATGAAGAAGATCAACCACCTTTGATAAACTTGCTAGAGTTTCCTAGCTGTTGTAGATTCAGTCCTTCACACAATTTTTCACCAATTCTCCAATGAGACTTACTTCTCCTTGTTTTCTTAACCTTTTCCATGAGAATTCACTCAATATATAGAAGAGAATGAATTAGTTACTTGGATAAGAATGATCCCAAAATATTACGGAATCCAGTACCTAGATAACCATTCGAATGCCATCTCATCTTTCTAGAAGATTCCCTTCTAGAAGATTCGAGAATTCATCTTTTTCCTTTCTTTGAAAGAGTTCGCACCCTAGCAATTTAACACAGTGCGAACTTCTCGCACCCTGGCTTAAGGCAGCCTACAAGAATCATGCATTATCATAGGCAAATATACTAGCAGCCTATGAACAGTCCTCAAAAATGTGATTTCTGGAAAGAGATGAAGGTAACTTTTCTCAGGAAAAAGTTCTAATGAAGTGCCTGAATACACCATCATCCATACATCATCATGATGAACAAAATCATGGGTAACAGAATGCCCCCCAAAGTATGAGGTTGGAACCAGTGTCAACCGATATACTTTGTAAGCTGCATGTGTGTGTCGGAAACCAGGAGCACATCTAATCAGAAACCTGCGAACAACCAAGCATCTGTAGAAAATCATATATATATCGATTCTGAGGTAGGCATTCCCATACTCAGATCACAGACTGATGGAATTATAGACATGCTTCATGGCCACCAATCATACACTGTGGATCTATGCCGTCAAAATATAACATAGCCACCGGAATACACTGTGGATCTATGCGAGAAATTTTAAATCAAGATGACATAGCCACAAAACATACATAGTGGATCTATGTGTCACAAATTATACATACTCCATCGCAGCCTGGATCACAAAGATAATATCCAGTGTCTTCAATCTCATCTCCCAAAGTACGAATATGACCATGTGATAACATGTGTTGAAGTCGAACATGGTAGAAACCACTTGATTACCGGTCATTGATGAAACCGTTAACAAGTGTGAGGGAAATCACCATTGATGTCATTGACCCCTGATCAAAATATTTCATCGGATGTTCGACATCAACTCATTTATTCACACTCGATGGAGTCGCCAGTGGAGTCGCCAATTTTGTTATTGGATAAATCCGTAAGTGCGGACACAAACCAATCTCCCTAGATCCACCTGGATCTAGAACAAAGCAAGACATAATAATACTCTTTCCCTAGATTTTAACTATTGAATGTACTAGGAGGCAAGAACAAAGAACATACCTTATAATCCCTTCCTTTGGTCTTTGTTGCTCCTACTTCGCTCCATTTCTCTCGTACAGTCAATACCAAAACAATACAAACCAACCAAAGTGAAGAAAGCACAATCTATTCAACAGTCAATCTATGTATATGATCAAGGAGTTATACAATAAAGTGGAACTAACTTTATGGGAAAGGGACATATTACGGTATCATATTGATGGAAAGTAAAGATTACAACCTGAGCCTTAATGTTGCAAACTTCCTTTCGATGGCCCTTGGCTCTGACACACACACTTGCTCACTTGCATGAAGAAGATCAACCACCTTTGATAAACTTGCTAGAGTTTCCTAGCTGTTGTAGCTTCAGTCCTTCACACAATTTTTCACCAATTCTCCAATGAGACTTACTTTTCCTTGTTTTCTTAACCTTTTCCATGAGAATTCACTCAATATATAGGAGAGAATGAATTAGTTACTTGGATAAGAATGATCCCAAAATATCAGGGAATCCAGTACTTAGATAACCATTCAAATTCCATCTCATCTTTCAAGAAGATTCCCTTCTAGAAGCTTCAAGAATTCATCTTTTTCCTTTCTTTAGAAAGAGTTCGCACCCTAGCAGTTTAACACAGTGTGAACTTCTCACACCCTGGCTTAAGGCAGCCTGCGAGAATCATGCATTCTCGTAGGCAAATATACTAGCAACCTACGAACAGTCCTCAAAAATGTGATTTCTGGAAAGAGATGAAGGTAACTTTTCTCAGGAAAAAGTTCTAATGAAGAGCCTGAATAGACCATCATCAATACATCATCATGATGACCAAAATCATGGGTAACATCTATATTACTTGGATGATCACTACTTGATCCTTCTTCATAGCCCAAGCCAGCTTTCAACTTTGGATTCCTTTGCTGATTTAGAATGGAAGTTAATTCTTCCGAGGCTTTAATACTTGGCAGATTTTGGTGATACAATGCCTTAAACTTCTCCATTTATTTTATGGTTTTTACTATCTCTTCTTCTAAGGCTTCACACCTCGCTTTCTTCTTTGACAATTGTTGTTTCAATATGTCTTCTATTTTCTTTGCCTCTTTTAACTCCACTTTTAGTAGAGAAAAGTTTTTATCAGGTTTTTCACCATTCATTTTAAACTGCATCAACAACTGTTTTTGTTTTCTCTTCTTACATCCGAGTCTGTCAATTTCTTCCAAAGCACTAATTAATTCACCTTCCATATCCACCACAGCTTATTCATCATCCATTTCACCTCCTATGTGTTCATCATCAAGATCTCCCAAAGCCATAAGAATAAACTTATTCACTTTGTTTTCACATGATGAATCACTCTCTATGTCTTCTGAGGAATTGCCATTGTTTGCACACAAACTTTTCTTTTTACTATATTTCTTGAATTTGTACTTCTTTTTTTCATTCAGAGTTCTGGTCCTTTTTCTGGTGGGGACACTTAGATGAAAAATGACCTATCTTACCACAGTTAAAACATTTGAAGGGAAGCTTTCCTTGATATTTTCCTAATCCTTTCTTTAACCTTCTCACAATTTTTTCCTCAAAATCATCTAAATTTGAATCAGTATTCTTGTTTGCTTTAAAAGATGCTTCTCTAGTAATATATTTATCTTTGTTGATTCTCATTTCACATGCAGTTAGAATTCCTAGGAGTTGATCAATGGACAGAGTTTTAAGATCATTTAGTTCTTCTATTGCAGAGACTTTTGGATTAAATTTATCAAGCAAAGATCTTAGAATCTTTTGAACTAAAAATGATTCTTCAATCTTCTCACCAAGACCCTTCATGGCATTCACAAGTTCTTCAACTCTGAAAAAATACTTGCTAACTGTTTCATCTTCATTCATCTTTAGTTGTTCAAACTTCAACCTATATGTTTGGAGTTTGGCATCTTTTACTTTCTCATTTCCTTCATAATTGTTAATAAGTTTATCCCACATAGATTTAGTAGTTTCAAGATGCATCACCTTTACAAAATTAGCTTCAACAAGTCCATTCAAGATAACATTCATTCCCTTAGCATTAAATCTAAATTCTAACTTATCATCCTTGGAAGCCAACACAACAGGATTTGTATATCCAGTCTCTACTACATCCCAAACATTAGCACCTAAGGCTATTAGGTATGTTCTCATTCTAACCTTCGAAAAGGAAAAAATTGTTTAATCAAACAGAGGAGGCTTACTGGCTGAAGTCCCTTCATGAATTGTCATGTTTAAGCTTATATATCTACCTTTAAATAAAAGGAACCTGCTCTGATACCAATTGTTGAAATTACTAACACAACTGAGAGGGGGGGTGAATCAGTTGTTACTGTACTTAAACAATTTTAAGTCTATTAAACCATTTTTAATCTTTCATCAAGTGACCATCAATATTATACATCATATGAACAACATAAATAATGAGCATCAATCACACATAAGATATACACAGAGACAGATTTTCATGAGGAAACCCATAAAGGGAGAAAACCTCTTCTTTTTCGAAATCATAGGCAGTCTTTTAAGTTTTGTACATCATCTATGTTTGAGAACCAAC
Organism: Picea engelmannii; assembly: GCA_009831015.1. NCBI lineage: Eukaryota > Viridiplantae > Streptophyta > Pinopsida > Pinales > Pinaceae > Picea > Picea engelmannii. Next base: position 34,090 of record ML845506.1, on the reverse strand, counting down.
TCAAAGTGAGGCTACTACCTTTGTTTTACAAGCTCCAACTTGTTGAGAGCACCAACTCTTTGGTTTCTCTAGCACCGACTAGAAGGAAGCACCAACTCCCTGAGTGTTCCAGCACTAACTGAATGGAAGCACCTACTTCCACTTATACATGCACCAACTTGCATACAAAAAACTCTGTGTTTTCCCAAGCACCACCCTGCCACCCTGTTTTCTAGCCATAACTAGATGGAAGCTACAACTCCCAATATTCAAGCACCAACTCGAATATCAGAGGACCACAGTCCTCCCTAGCACCACCCTACCTCCTTGATTATAAGTAAAATGATTGAATAACGAACAACGTAGGTGTTTCAATTCTTACCACTTCTCTTCTATCCTGCAATTATTCTATGCTTCTATCTGTTCTACAATTATGCTCTGCTTCAAGCTGTTCTGCAATTCTACTCTTGCTTTTGTCTATTCCGCATCTATTACTCATCTTTAATTTTTATCTCACACTGCTCATACTATCGGTCTCACACTGTGCATACTGTAATTTTCCCTTTCTTACAGTTCAACTCATTTTTCATTCAGAAAAACCAATGATTCACAGTCACTCCATCTTTATTTTATGCACTTCACACAACTTCAGTTACACCTCGAATACCTGGGCCAACAATGCTTCAAGCACTTAATCGCCAACCGTCCAAGAACCATGATTCGGTTCTTCTAACTGAATCGTAACTGAACAGTTAATAGTAAAGATAAAAAATATCCCTTCGATTAGATGCTCAAATAACCAGCACCGTTGGATTAAATCCGTAGGGTCTTGCATTTATCCCATATGCCCACTGGCTGTGACCATGGGCCTAATCAAGATGCGTTTCGCATTTCACATTTCGGCAATCCTGTGTTGAAGGGTCTCAATGGTCCAAGTTGCGATCCCCGAAATGGAGCTTAGATTCGCTAGCTCCTCCCTCTCACATGACCACTGGCGGTGACCACAGCCTACACCAAAAGGCGTTTCACATTTCGCAAACTTATGAACTTCATCGAGCCTGATCAACGGTCGAGATCTCCAATGATCCGATGGTCCACATCTCATCGTGATCTTGCATTTTGGGATTCCTGTGATGAAGGGTCTTGACACTCCAAGTTGTGATCCCCGAAATGAATCTTAGCAATTAGATCCTTCCTTTAATCCTTCGATGATGTGACCTTGTCTATGACCATAGGCCAGTCCTTATTGCAATTTTGCATATCGCAGGTTCGAAGGTTATAGGATTTTCTTCCTTTGAGTTTCCATTCAGCAATATGCCAATCACTCACCATGTGTCCTCTACATCCAACGTTCCACAACATACCTCGATCCAAGGGTTCAAATCAACCCTCAATCCGATGGCTTGGATCATTTTGAGATATCGCATATCGCGAGTTCCCACACCATGCTCCATTGACTCCTCCAATGTGCAAGTCAGTGAAATTCCAATCACTTGCCACGTGTCCTATGACTCCAATGGTCAGGATTGTTATCATGATTTCACATATCATGAGTTTGAGTGGTTAGAGAACCTCTTTCCTTTGGATTTCCTGATCTGCGAAACTTTGAAATGAAACCTTTGACGTGCTCTGACTATTTTCCACGTGTCCTTCTTGGATCAACGATCCTCTTGCTTTCGAGACTTTCTAAGCCTGCTTCATCTTGTACTTAATATCATGCTCCTTCTTCTAGATTCAATGATGGTTGGTCTTCACACTCAGATATGATGCCTGAGATCTGTTCTCCTCTTCTGTGCGCTCCTCCAGTCTTAATTTGGATCTAACGGTCATTGAGAATTCTGAATGGGATCCAACGATCACTGTTGCTCCTCCTTCTGAGCTTACACTGTTGATCTTTCCATTCCATCCTTGTCATTGTGTTGTTGATCATGATATTTTCCATCAATGACAAACATGAATACTCTGCCTTTGTCTAAAAAACATGCCAACAAGCTCTTCCCCAACAAGATAATTTAGATGCAGTGAATTTTAATTCTTATTCTTAGAGTTTTTTTCCAAGTGTATTCAGTAAAGCTCTTCTATCTGAAGTTGTCTTCCGAGTATTTGAAACAATTATTCGTAGATTGTAGGAGTAGTTCAATTGAGGCCTTGGATTTCCCTGATTTTTGAAAGACTTTGTAACCTCTCAACAATTTTAACTGCACCATATTTTTTGATAATTCAAATTTCCCAGTTTTTGTAAAAAAAAAGAAATGTAAAATAATGTAAACAATTTTCTTAGTTTTTATTTTAATTTTAATTTTTAATTACTCTCCTATTGTTTAAAATGAAAAAAATAAATAAAAAAGGAAAATTAGAGAAAATTATGTTGCAAGTTGCGGGTCTCATGCCACCTAGGTGCCGAATCAAACTATCCATAGGGGTATAAGCCATTTCATCGCTAAGTATGGATCTATTATGCAGGTAAATTTTTTCTTTTGCAGGCTCAAGAATCAATGGTATATATTAACCCACGAGCTTTATCAATGACTGCTGAGTGACAATTTTTAAACTCCCATAACTTTTTCTAAGGTGTCAGAATGAGGCCCGTGATACTGTTATAACCCTCATTTGCACCATACATGCTTACTTGGCATTAGGCCATCTCAGATCCCTTCTTTTCCAAAAGCACTGTTGAACAACTCTTTAAACAAAAACCTCTTTTATAAGGGCCCATGCGCCCTACTCCATTACTGCATGCGTGTACATGCTAGCTAACCTAAAATAGCCCGTGTGGACCGACAAAAGCAAGAAAAAATGAAAGTTGCTGACGGAACACATAGCTTTGGGTGATTTAACTAAAACTCCCGACCATTGATGGTCGAGGGTTCATCCAAATACCTAGCTTCTTCTAGCATATAAAAGAAGGGCTAGGGGTCCCATTTGGAAGGAGGAAAAATAGAGTAAAGAAACTCTGCCCAATTGCATATTCCCATTGTCCCAACCCTTTAGACTTCCTTGTACAAGAAGAGATACAAAGAAAAGAAGTTGGAGGACATTTGAAAGAGGACCCCAAGATCAGGATTCACGGAGCAATGGCCGATCTCAACATTTGTAAGTTTATTCATTCAAAGTTAATAATAAAGAAATGATTTTCCCATCCCACTATATGAGTTCTTCATAGATCAGTAAATATATGTTTGAATCTCTAACCCATTAGTCTGTAGGTAAAATGCATGTGTAGTTTGTTGCTTGTTTTGTACACAGGTCAATATTGAGAGGATAGCTGCCAACAAACGATCAAGCATGAAGGGGGATCGACATTGAACATACAGAACAAGGTATGTTGGTCTAAACCATGTATTTGCTGAAAAGGAATGGGGTTTAAGTCTTGGGATGAAGGTATAAAGTAGATTTCTTTCGGTCATAGATGCATGCATAAGATAAACCTATTTTCTAGTCTGTAAAGGGATTTTCCTCACAACAGAATTGGTGACCAAACTGGGGAAGTCTCTAGGGCTCCTAGGAATTTTATTTGTTTTTGGGTAGTTTTAGAAGACTGGTTTTCTTGCCTGCTTTTTAGTTTCTGAAAAGTCTGAGCTAGAAGAGAGTCTGGTTTTCCATACTAGCTGTCTCTATTATTTTCTTGACTATGTTTTTTCGGGACCCACAGAGGTAAACACAGCTTGCATAAGGTCTGCATGCATGTACCCGTGCCCTACTCTCTTACAGACCGCATGTGAACGCTAGCTGAAGAAGTAGCAGTAGCGTGTAGATTCCAAAAAATGTTGGAGGTAGTCATCCTCTTCCCTGTCAGAATCAAGGATTCTCAGGGGTTTTCTGGAATTCTTTCTAAGTCTTGGTTGTTTGCAATCTTGTCTCAGATTGGTTTGGTTTACGAATTTTCTCCTTACATTGTTTTCCTTGTTTCTATTAAAGAGAGTGTCTAAGCCTCCAGGAGATCCCGGTTATCAATATCAGTGGTCTCTTCCTGGTTTGGATTGTCTGTTTTTATTTTTTCTCAGAGTTTTAGAGATACACACAACCTGTAGAAGGTCAGCCCGTGTGTACATGCCCTCTAGATCTATACAGCTCGCGTTCACATGCTTGTTGTTGGATTATCAGTAGTGTGCTTGGGCATGATAGTTTTTGTTGAGGGTAAGGAAGTCATCCTTTCCCTTGATGAGAGTTATACCTCTCAGGTATTTGAATCTCTGTCTTAGCAGTCAGTAGCTTAGGATTAATCTTAGCCTTAGCTTACTTTCTCTCATTTAAAAGATGTCATAAAAAAATAATTCTTTTAGGGTTTTTAGACAAGTGTGAGAGTCATTTTTTAAAGTTGCTAGTGTGTGATTTGTTGAAGTGATTCTTTGCGATCTGCAATTAGGCCAGAATTGTTTTTCTTGGTTTTTACTTGTTGGTATTTTTCATTTTTTCTTTATCAGCATTTGAATAATAAAAAAAAATCTCTTTCATTTTCTTGTTTGGTTGAAGAGTGGGGTTCTGCAATATTAGCCAGGGAAAAGTATTTTATTTCATAACTTGTTGCAGTTTACTTAGATCATAAGTAGCTCGTAGTCAAGTGAAATTCCTTTTGAGTTTGTTGTCCAAAATCTTAGAAAAAAAATATATATATATATATATATATATATATATATATATATATATATATATTGAAAAGTTGTTGAAATTTTGCATTAAGTGAAAGTTT